>CABPRJ010000514.1:40293-129335 GCA_902439185.1 Cinara cedri | reverse complement strand
AATCTGATGATTTTATGATGTAAAATCTGATGATTTTATGATGATGATTTTTATTATTATATTATATTATATTATTATAATTATTTTTTATATATTATATTATTATAATTATTTTTTATCTGATGTTTTTTTTTTTTCAATCCCAAATAATATCAAGCGCGTACAATTTTCCATTATTTTCATTTCATCATTAAGATTATTTTTATCTCTCTCTCTATATATATATCAATTTTATTATTATCTTCTAAAGACAAAAACAATTACAGTATAGGTATAGTATACATTTTTAAGACCAAATATTAAACAATTTTGTGCTATATATTTTAACAGAATTTCAAAACATTATTCATTTAATGAATCTAAAAAAGGCCAAAATTATACCAGATAGTTCTATTAAGTTTTTTATATGTTTTTAATAAATTTTCGTCGAAAACTGATTTTTTAAGAAAAAACGGTGAACAGGATTTTAACTGTTTAAAATGTCTAAAAGCGTCTTAAAATACCTACCTACCGCTTTACAGGAATTTCAATCCCGAAATAATACTATCAAGTATGCATTTATTTTTATTTTATAAAATAAGCCTTAGATAGTTAAATTATTATATTTTGTACATTTTCGCAAAAAAAAAAAAAAAGAGCTAGAAGATATTTTGAGGGGCTATAGCATTTTATGCCTCTTTTTTTCTGTTAGTTCCGAAACATGGAATACTCATGAATGTATTACTGATAATACGAATAACATGCACATGTATAAGGAGGGATTTTAGTGTTCACCCCTCCCCCCGAAATTTCAATAAAATTATTAAGTATGTTCTTATAGAGTGCGAAACATATAATTTCTGTCAATAAAGAAGATAAACAAAATGTTGTTTTTATTATTATTTTATTGCTAGGTATACTATTATTGATGAAGGCGAATTAGTAGAAGACTATAGGTATATTTGTATTATTGTAGTTTCTAATTGTTCGTGTTTACTGATTTTAGAAAATCAAAACTGATACGTTGATAACACGCAATCCGCATTGTCATCGCAATATAGATTAGGTTTCTCGTTCAGACTATCTATATTTAAGTATTTTTATTATATTTCTAAGGATTAATAAAGTTTGACGGAAGTGCCGATGCGATAACGTCATAACAAAAATATAATATCTGATTTTTTCCTCTATTAATTTAATAATATTCGACAATCGTTAGGTTTCACTGTATTTGGCGTTCGCAAGATAGTGCAAGAATCTTTATAAAAATAAAAAACAATAATTATTCTAATCAATTAACATTATTGAACTCGGTGTCAAAAAATTAAAAACAGATATTATAACATCACCATATAACCCCCATAACAATACAACTTACTAAAGATGCCGTAAAAAATTAAAATTCAGTTTCTCCCTTAATTTCTTTATTGAAGAGAGTATTCGATAGTCACAATCATGATGCTAAAAAGTATAAATTGTTAAAACCCCATAGATTGAATTCCATCTAATAATATTATGAGTTTCCTATTTCACAATTTCGACTTTTAAATCGTCCAACAGACTGGTGTAGGTGATATTCGTAGTTTATTTCAAACACGTAGAAAGTTCAATTTGCGTATTGTGTTCTTCTGTTTTATAATTGTTTTGTTGATAAAGGTCCACATCAAAAATTGGGAACTCTAATTAAAACTGCAGTCACACGACGATAGTTAATCGTAATAGTTGTCATCGTGATAGTATAATATAATAGTTTATTAATCTTTTAATTAATATTTAATCTATCACTTTCATATGGTCGTTCACACGGGAAAATTAATTTATAATTTATGGTAAAATATTCGGACATTTTTGGTTACGAGACGTTAATCGGATGAAAAATGTTTAAAGTCATCGTATTTAAAATTGCCTATATATTAATATTATAGCTTCTTCTAGAGAGTATATTTAATAAAGATACAATGGCTAATTATTCTCGTGAACGATTTCTATTGACTGGCTATTATCATTGATTATAGATTGTATTCACTAAAAAAATGTTAAATGTCAAAATATAGAATATCTAATAGATACCTAAGAATAAATATTTTAAAATACTGACATTCTTAATGAAAAATAAGTAATCCTACAATTCATAATAATATGTAGGCACGATAATAATATTATAATGATGATCCATGCAATTTGTTAAATATTGAGCAAATAATTAGTAAACCAACGATGCCAACGAGATGTATGGCTATATTTTCTTTATGGAGCTGAAGCGGCGTTTTTCGAGAACTAAAATTGCAGTAGCCGGACGAAAAATTATTTTGTAAGACGTTAATAATAGTAATGTGCCGTATATTACATATCTCTTATTATTATTATGTGACGTGGAAAATCCCGAGTAGATAGGAACCCGGTCCAGGTACAAAATAGTACAATGACCCACAAATATAATATTATTCAAAATGAACAGACGTCAGTAAAATAAATTATATAATTTAAAACAAATACAACATCAAATTTCTGTATGATCCATACCATTCATAAAAATAACCGTGTTTTTTTAAGTGTATGATATTTATATACATTTTTACTTGTGAAGATTTGTGGACGTTAAATATGAGTTTCTGTAATAAAAACATTATGTTAACGAAAATACCTTTATAACATAAAATTAACGGAAAACAATATTGTAAAAAAAAGGTACCATTTTTTTTTTTTTTTGTATTTATCACTTTGTAGGACACTTTATTTTCTGTTTTGGATCAATTGTTTTGGAAACTTTGTTTCTCAAATAAAAACATTACGATTAGACAATATTATGTAATAATAATGATACGAAGGTCCACTTGCATAATTTTTTTTATTCGATGATAAATAGTTTATAATAGTTCGATGATTCCAGAAATGTCACGAGTCACAAATTTCATGAAATTGAGATATTAGTAAAAACACATAGATAGTTATGTGCTTCTATGCGTCGAGTGTAAAAACAACTTCAGGTAGTGAATCCTATTTTTATCAGTACAATGATTACAATCGAAAATTCTGGTAGTATTTTATTTATCTTATACAATTTTTATCAACTACTTATCCAAAACGAACAATCATCGATTCGATCGATTTAATATATTTTTTTTGTTTTTTAATTATAATTACAGTAACTGCCTATGCAAGACTTTATTAATTTTCTGAACACGAGACGTCCACTGACTATTCTCTAATAACGTAATAACACTTGGAAAGTTGAACATCTAATATGTTGAGACCATTGTATAAGCTAAAAAGGATAATTAAATCGATTCACTATTTTATTCTTTCACAATTTTATCAATTATATTATACATAACCTGTAGGACAAAGAAAAAAAAAAACGTATCATTTTATTTCCTCCGGCGATTTGTTTAGTTCAATAATACCTATAACGGCACATTATCATAGTAATGAGTAATGATGACAAAATAAAAATATGAGATTGTATTTAGGAATACCTACGGGTTACGAGTTACGACACGGACTGCACGGTAAATGATACTAATACGGAGCAAGGTACTCCATTGACCATTGACCGCGACAAACGATGGCGGCGGCAGATGCATTGACGCAGAATTAGTAGGTATGACACAGAAAGGATAGATATGCGAAGTTATAATATACCGTTTTTATATATTTATGTACATTTTTGAAATACTTATCACGTTTGTATCGGTGTGTAATGCATTGTACAATATATATTTCGATAAAAAAAATACCTAGGTTTCCCAGATTAAAATATACAGTTGAAAATGTTTCCAAGAGGAAGGTAAAGGGACTTGGGCCCCCCCCCTTTTGGCCATGTGAAATACAAACAAATAATATACACTATTCAACATTGAAAAATTATTATTAATAAAATAATAATCATTGTACGTTTGCACTGCCTGTAATAATTAATACCTAGATATTACTAATCACTAAAATTTTTTTTTTTTTACAAAGTTTTTAAATTTAACTCCCCCTCCTTCTTGAGTGAATTCGTGAGCGGCAAACGTTTCAAACAATATTAACGGTTACATTTTCAAACTATTTGCATAGTTGAAATTCGACCACGGCCGTTACCCACTAAATCACTAATCAGTAATCAACTTTATAAAATAAAAACAAATAATAATTTTAACCTAATTTATGGTTATTAAATAATATTATTTTATATTTTGTATAATATTTAATATTTAATAATATTGCAATACGTAGTAACTAGTATTAAATGCAAAAAGATTAAAACAAGTCATATTTGATATCAATTATAGTTTTGGTTACAATCATATTATTAGTTAACAAACAGAGCTAACGTCGACTATCGGCTAACGTTTGCATACATTTGCAATGCCGTTTAGCTAAACGGATACTGAATTTCTCGGTTATCAAACTTTTTAAATGTCCCGAATTTTTGCTCACATACCTATTTATAGCATATTAATATAAAATCAATATTAAACATTAAAAATCCAGTGTATTCTGATTTCCGCTTCAATTTTGCTTTATTATTGCTTTTAAAAACAATAAATTACTTTAGTCATGCAACCCAGTCAGGTGTGGGTTTAAGAATTTGAAATGAGGCGTAGGAGGAATTATAATTTTGCATTATGATACCCAATACATATTTTTATGAGCTATCTGTTTTTTTCTTTTTGTCGCTTCATCGTTCAGTATCTAGATGTTTACATTTTACATACAGCAGCACTGCACCTTTTTAAAATTCTTTAAAAGTGTATCTATGTTGTTTTCTTTAAGCGATAAGAAGTGGGAAAACTTACAAATTATTAAGGTATTCTGATATTTAGGTATATTCTAGCTGTACATAGGTACAGTATAACAACTGAAGTTAAATAACGGTCTAGTACGCTATGCCAAAAAACTATTTCATATAGGTAATTTCGTTTAAAATATCATTTGTTTTAAATTTAAAACATTTTATCTATATTTTGATATTTTATTAAAATGTTCATTGTTCATAAAACAATATATATAAAAAAAAAAAAAATTGCCGATTAAAAAAAATGCCTGACTTAGGTAAGTGTAAGTACTGTGTATAAACTGTAAAGTATATTACCTGCAGTTATACCAAGATAATATATATAATAAAATAAAAATTCCCCAAGTACTCGTAATTTGTTTTTTTTTTTTTTACTGTTTTTCATTATTACATTATCAGACAGAAGCATAGGCGTGTGTGTCCAAACCTTTTTCGTAGGAGATTCAACCTAAATTATAAACTATTCTAATTCATACCCACTCATAGTTAACTTATGGTAAACAAATGTTAAGGTCTATTTTCAAATAAGCAAGATTGAGCGATTCCTCTGAAATTGCATTAAAACAAATTTTTGATTTAAATGTTCTCGATGTATTATATTATACTGAATAGATTAAACCTAACTGAAAATAAAAGAGAAATAAAAACATTTATTTAAATATTTAACATTAACATAATAAATTCGTTATTAATTAAATATTGAAATAATTAAAGTTCAGGTCGACGTTGAGTATTGTTAAGATGTTTAAACTCATCAATGATATCTTTATAATATAATGTTGATGAAAATAGAAAATTCCATATTATATTATAGATACCTATGATAAATGCCGTACCTACTTGTTCATAATTATAGTGTTATCTATGCTCTGTGTTAGTAATATTAGCTATATTATAAAAGGGAGTGATGCTGAATTCCTAAAAATTTAGTCGGACGAAATACATTTCAAGAGTGAAATATATTTGAAATGCCTCTACCCGAATAACTAAACACAGCCTATTTTATGTTCAAAATTACGATTAGCATAGGTTTTTATTTCTGTAATTCGTTCGGTTTGGGAAACAAACTTAGCCTCAAAATGAAACGGCCATGTGCTTGATTTTTAAATAAAAAATCGGTCCAAGGCCTGACCTTAATATAAAATTATATATTATATATTATAAAATATATTTCATCGCCACTTATAAAAGAGTTGTAGTCAAGTTGTAGTCAATTTCGCAAAACATGATAATGAGAAATCGAAAATCTGACTAACAGACAATATAGTCATATAAATTATGAGTAATTCAGTATTATGAAAGTTAGTATAAACCTGCGCATACCCTACTACCACCGTGAACACGGCTATGGAAAGAAGTCAGTAATGGATTCAGGGGAGGGGAGTTATGGGATAATCGCCCACCCTCTTAGGCCTTTTTTTTACGTAATTCTTATATTCTTATATTGGACCGATATTTTTATTTATATGATATTAGATAATAGATATTATACAATCGTAGCCCATAGTTAGTAAAGTAATAACATTATTAAAACAAATAAATATTGAAATTACGTTTCTCAAACACGCACCACGTACGTTGTTATCGTTTGCTGATCACAAACTCAAATAGGTTGTGCTCCTTATAATTCGTCTATCGGCTTATACAAATACATCCATTGCCGTAGCTTTTTGTCTAATTATTTATTCACCTAGATTGTCACTCTTACAATTAAAATGAAACATAAAATAAATAAAACAAATTAAAGAAACAAATCTTGTTTAGCATCTTCTTACGATTTTCAAAAATTGTTTTTTTTGAAAAGACGTGTTTTTTTAATGCTGATTTTGAAAATGTTTGAATTTGTTTTCGGAAACTATTATTAAAGAAGTTATAGCCATTTTAAGTATCATTTTGGGTATACCTACAGACCTGGCGAGGTGGCCCGTTTAAAATTTTAAACGACAATAACTCTCGATTTGTTGTATAGAATCACATCGAGTAGGTAATAAGAAAAAAAAGAAAGATTTTAACACATTTTTAACGAAAATAACTCTCGATTCGTGGCGCAAAATCTTTACACATTTTGCACAGTCAGATAATATCCGCCGATCATGTGCGTGTAGGTGTGTATTTATGGTCCCGAGCGCAGTCGAATTCGTCCTCCCTCGTCTCTCCTTGGGTGACTTCTAGATCCGCTATTAACAGAAGATTAGAACACTTTGTCTCGACGATATGAATACTAGGGAAAAGTAAAATATCAACAGGTATATAAACATTAAGAAAATAGAAAAGAAAAAACCCTTACATCATAATATATTATAATTTTATTTAATGAGTAGAGTAAATTGTTGGAGTGTTTTCGTTGAGACGATACTGACGATCTGAAAACGAATATGTATTAGCTTGTATCGAATACGTTTAGCGTTTGAATTTTTATTTGTTGTTCAACGTACAATGTTCGTTCATCAACGAAGGTATTTGGTTTGTTGTGAAAGGCATATTATTATAGTATTATATATTCTTAACGAAATTATAATTTTATCAATATATTTTCAGAAGCTATTTTACAAAACATTATCATTGTTATCCAACAACACTCCGGCTAATGATCGTAATAATTATTGTACTACCTAATATTTAAAAATATTTGTGAAAGTAATTTGTATTACCTATTTTATGTTGCATAGGTAGTGTGTATACAATATTAGTAAAATATAATCATAAAAGCAAATTAGCCAATTCGTCATAATATAGTCAATTACATTTCGAGTGCATCACGTTATATATTATTTGCGCCTAAAGAATCTTAAATAATCAAATTTTCAAATGGTCTCTTTAGATTATTTTATATGTGAAGAAAATGGATTCAAATTTCCAATTGTGTTAAATTCAAAACATATGTAAATATTGTAAACGTTAAATAAAACAATTACATTTTAAAAATTATTGATTTTAAATATATAAGTATAGATATCACCAATTTAAAAGTTAAAAATCGTTAATGGTGATGGTTTAAGTACCTAATATACGGGTGAATATAACGTTTGAGAATTGTGTGTACATTAATTTCCCCCCAAAAAAATTGCATAAATTATGAATATTTATATAAATATATAAAGTAAATAAAGTATATGAATAAATTAAATATCTGTCCGAGATAATGAGCGTTAAGTAATAAAAAAATTAACCTTCTATAGATACTGTAGTAATAAAATGTGTTTTATGTAGAAAGGTGTAATAATACATTTTAAAAATCTCCGCTACATGCTATATATTACTTAGCTGCAAGTGTAAACAGCAGGTTTACTAAAATTATAATTACAAAATTTAAGTGTACTATTCAGTTTTTGGCATGTTTGATAGGTTGATAGTCATTGTTGTGAAATTAAAAGAAGAACTACGATAATAATATTAATAAATCGAATTAAAGATTTTCGATAAAATGAGAAAATTGAACGTATAAATATATATATATATATTATATAGTATAGGTAGTATAGCGAAACGATTCCACGGCAGTTTTTTTTAATTTAACAAGAAATTTAATGTTAACACGTTGTTCGATTTTTATATCTAACATTTTTCGGCAGTATAGTCGAACTCGCACTAATAACAAGGCTACTAGCGTATATGAAAATGAACTGATTTAATCAGTGTTTGTAGTACTTTTAGATAAGGGTTTTTTAATCATATTTCAATAATCGTTTTATAAATAATAGTTAATAGTTTAGGTTATATTTAGAAAGTCTCGTTATTTTATTGTCACACCTCGAATATATTATATGTCATAAAAATTTACAATTTTGTAAAATATATATATATTTTTTTTTGTCAAGAAGTATTTTTTGATTAAAATAGTCCAAACGAGCGAGGTTTTTTCCTCGTTTGGTTAAAAAGGGGAAAAAAATGCAAAACATTTTTTCTAGAAACCAGATTCCACCTTATTTTTTACACGAGAGATTTTCGTCAAAATTTGATATTAAAATTTCTTTAAAAAAAAAAAAATACTACATACAATTCAATTTTTTTTTTTCATAAAGTAAGACTATTAATGAACCTCCTGTTAAATTTTCACGCATTTTTGTTTAGTCTAACAAATTTACCACATAGTACCTTCAAAATAGGTATAAAACTCACAAAATTTAAATCTCTATAGTTAGCTCAAAAATAGCTCAACATTTTCTGAAAATTTTACCACGTCTAGAAAAGATAAATATAAGTTTTGTCCAAATTTCAAATCCATAAAGTCAATACGAATATTTTTAACTTAATTACAACAAAAATATTAAACATTTTATAAAAAGTCTAATAATGGCTCAAGTGTTTTGAAAATTTTACCATATATAGAAGAGGTAAATATAAGTTTTTTGTCAAAATGTCAAGTCTCTATAAATATTTTTAACTAAATTACAACAAATAACAAAATTGGAAAAGTAATAAAACATTATTTTCGTAAATTTCCCGTTTTTCTTACGTTTTACCCTGGTTTTTCCCAAATATTATGAAAACCACATATTTCTTTTCAAAAATGGTGCCACGCGTAAATATTGGAGCAAGATTTCTAGTAGAATTTTTGTACAAAATATAAAAAAAAATAAATTAAACATCTTTGTAAAACCAATACATTGTTCGCTGCCCTCAGAATCTAAAATCACATTAAGTTCCTATCATTATAAATTATAATAAAGTAACTTAGTGTCTAGTATATGGCAATCTAGTAAACCCCTAAAAGAAATGGTCCTTCAATTATCGTTAATAAGCTAAAATATGGGGAAGGTGCAACCATTGTTACAGGTAATTTAATGTGTACCTGTAAGTAACGGAAATCATCGCTAACGAAAATACAATTCTGAGCGGAATTCAGTTGATAATGATACTTTGTCAACAATATATGTCATATTATGGTAAAATAATTAAATAGGCATTAAATATATTATCTTTAATAGTATTTGTTTACTGTACAGATGTTCCCGTTTTTCCTACGTTTTTCCTGGCTTTTTCATATTTTTTCCTGGTTTTTCACATTTGCTGGAAAAGTCTTGAGACAATCGAAAAACAGCTTCTCTAAACTACCTCCTCAGTGAAATTTCTTTTTAGATAAATTGCTATCATTATAAGTTGGAGCAAAATTGCTGATAGAAATTTGTCCGAAGGAAAAAAGAAGGTCATAATATTTTTTTAGCTAATACCTACATTTCTTACATTTTTCCATTTTTCCAACGTTAATTTTTTTGGTTTTCACATTTTTAATTTCATAACATTGTTTATAATAGTTAAATAGTGGACCTCAACCTTTTTTAGTCACGGACCACCGGATGACTTATTAAGTAAGAATACCGACCAATTTGGGATTTGGCTTGAAACTCTATTCTAAATTTTAGAATAATCCAAATTCCCAATATACTATCTATAAGTAGCGATGTACAATTACAGGTAATCAATTTTTGGTTAGGTAACCACTAGTAAATTACAAGTCAACTACTTTTCCATGATAATATTGCAAAATTAATTTATCTAAATAACAAATTAAATAAAAAAGTATTAACAAAATTATACAATATCTATATAATTAATAGTTATATTAAATTGTAGAAACTTTGTCTCTTTTTGTATAATCTCATATAAATGTATATTGTGTAATGTTATCTTTTTAGTAGACATATATTAAATAAATTGTACTTTGAAGATAAACAAAACAAAATAACATAAATACATAGTCATTTATTTTCTAAAGAATTTGGAATTAGTAACAATTATTGGCTATTTGAATTGAAAAATTCAAAATATAAATTGCTCATAAATGGTAAAGTAATCAATATTTATTTCTTCCCAATAAATTACTTATTTTACTTTACAAAAATAATATTACCAATTTACATTACTACTGATAAGGCCTGCGCTACAAATAGCGGTTAAAACGCCGTGTTACTCATTCACAGGAACAATTTTTCATTTAAGTTATGTTCAGTATTATAAAATCTGGAGAATTAAAAAAGATGGGATTTTTTTACGTACATTTGTTTTGTACACAAACAATATACAGATGTGGTTTCTCCGTATTATCTAAATCCTAGTGACTTTTCTAGTTTTAGTTCACTCCTGGTACCTGCTGACTGGAAATTTAAAATACAGTTATTATTGGTGTTATCGAAATCGTATAAAATAAAATAATCTAAAATATTTGTGTACATAGACACGAAATTCGAATAATATGTGATTCTATTATCTATAGATATACATATTATTATACATAATATACGAGTATATAGATTTTGATAAAATGATAAATTTATAATATTATTAGGTTTATCATGCCTTGAAAATTCTTTAATAACACGTAAATTATTATGATCCAAATTTGAACATATAAAACAGTTTACATATCTATTCATACATATTTTATACACTTAAAACCAAATTGTATATTATTAAAAAATAGTAGTTATAAATAAGATATACATTTTAATCTGACCCTATAATAATTAATGAGTCAGTGCAGGACAAAATTGTGTTGTTGAGTAAGTGCGGTTTATTTTTAAACTCTATTAATATAACATTTGTGTGAACAAATTCCTGTGAGCGAAAAACATTTTGGAAGTCTCCGTAATAGGTTTCCTGAAAGTTTTATTTGATTTAGTTAGAAAAGCTCCCCTCAATTTTTGATTAATAAAGTCTTCAATGTAACTTCCATGTGTTTCCTACTTTAACCATTAGGTTTAAATCAAGAAATATACTTAATTTACATAATAAAAAGTATAGCTATGTTATTAAATCTTTAAATTAATTATTTATTTATTTTATTTAACAACCTAAAGGGTTAATGAGTACAGAATATTACTATATAATACATAGATACTTAAAACTACTTAAAAATATTTAAAACTATTGGAATACAATCACTTCAATACCATATTCCTTAACTCAACAAGCAAGTCAAAACAAAAATCAATGTTCAATATACTGTTACCGTGAATCAAAAGTCGATACTCCATATTATTGGT
The DNA here is from genome assembly GCA_902439185.1 of Cinara cedri. Taxonomy (NCBI): domain Eukaryota; kingdom Metazoa; phylum Arthropoda; class Insecta; order Hemiptera; family Aphididae; genus Cinara; species Cinara cedri. The sequence continues at coordinate 117,593 of CABPRJ010000514.1, read as the reverse complement.
AATTAAGTTTCTAGACCAATGAAGAATAGAAATAAGAATATTATTCCTTGAATTAAAAGAAGGTACCTTAAAATTTTTTTTTTTTTTTAAACTACAGGCAAATTAATAGTTCATTAATTAGCTTGTAAATAGTAATAAATCATAAATCATACATTTCGATGACATTAATAGAAATTAACTTACACCAAATGACGAAAAGTAAAATTAAAAAATGGATTAAATGACTAACAGAAACTTTTAGCCGAAGAGAAACGCTATTACTTAATTTGTTCATAATATTAAAAATATATGTTACAATTCCTGTTACAAGATGTCGTTGCAAAAAACATTTTGCAAAACTCAGCATAATTAAAACAAAGTTACTAAGTATAAGAAAACAAGAACGTTTGGATGAACTTTTGATAATATTCAATTAATAAAAATTGGTATTTAACATCAATCGAGGAGTTTTTGTAGAAAGGTTTTGTAAATGGGAAGTTGAAGAGATACAATACATACTGTTATTTAATTCATATAGGTATGTATAAAACTATTGCTATCGAAAAACGATTTTTAGCGAAGTCTCTAAAAATATTTTTAATTGAATTAGAACAAAAAAACAAAATTGAAAATAATCAAAGTATTATAGCCGTAAATTTATTCTTCTTTTGGTTTTACCCAATTATTATAAAAAAACCCTCGGAAAATCAAAAAATGACCGCCTCAGTACACCGATGAAATACAATTTTCTTTTATAAAAGGTGTTAACTTGATATATTGGAGCAAGTTTTCTGTACAAAAAGTTGCTCACAGATACAAAAACAAAAAAATATAAAATAAGCACACACACAGTTACTAAGACCAATATATCTCTCATTACGCTTTGAATCTAAAAAAGGTATAACACGTCATGTTCATTATGTAATAGCACCTTTGTACATAAAAAGGTCTTGAATGTGGCACCCGTGGAATCGCCTCCATTACCAAATACGTCTAATATATATCTATACTAAATAAATAATACGATAAAAACATAAAAAAAACTATAATCACGAGTTTCATTAATGAAGTTAACATTGCTTTATTAACAAAATTTTTAAAAATTAAAAATAAATAATACTGTACGTACGTTTTTAGTAAATGTTTGAAAAGCATTAAACATAGATATTTAACTATGATTTATGAGTAATACAAATTTTAAATCACTACAATAATGGCCTAATGTAGCCAAAATGGCGACAGTCCAACAAAATTCAATGTTACAATGAATATAATAATATAATTAAAATTCAAAGCAGAACCATGAATATTTTACAATGATGCGTTTTCTCCGTTTAAAACACTTTTTCCGACAAACAAATACTCGCCTATAATTTTATTTGTCAACTTTTAAGATAATATCTTTATCTATTTAATTAAACTGTATGTATAGTATATTATTATATTTAAATAAAAATGTGTAATTTTCCGAAACAGCGAGCTCTATTCATAATCAGTTTTAGAATATTGAATGATTAATCGTTTTTTTTCGATAATTATTAAAAAAATATACATATATGTTCTGTATCCACTTTGTTAAATTTCAAACTAAGTACAATATTCGAATTGCCCGAATTGGAGAAAAAAAATATGATTTTAGTTTAACCTCTCTATACCCAAAATTCAAGCAGAGACTACAATCTACAATATATTGACACGACAAGTATTGCTTGATTTAAAAAAATTGAATATCGTACCGATCTATTTACCTCTAATACCTATAATATTCACACACTAATAATAATACAAAATATTTAATCTATGCAGTAATTATACTCTACTCAATTTAGAGTCCATATCAATTTTTGTTTAATTTTATTTAATTAAATATAATTCATGTCGAGTTTATTTACAGTATCTCTATATATTACTATACACTGTATACAGTTGTTCAATTTTAAACATTATTATATTAATATAATATCTAAATTCCTACCTATTCACAATTATATCGGAATATTTGTTTATTTTAATATTTGTCCAACATTGAAGTATTCGACATGAAATTTGTACCCAATACTACAATATTCAAATTTTTGAAGTTTTAAAGGCGACGGACCCGGTTATTTGTAGAAAATGTGATTACTCTGTAATAGTGATGACCGAATATAAAACATCAACCAAGTTGAAATTTACCCAAAAATGTCGATAATTTTGACTAATATTGATGTATTAAAAACCTAGAATGCACTAAGCTGGAAAGACAAATGTTTGAATTTCAATGAAATTCTATTCATTTAGTTTTTAGTTATTACTATACGAGTAATTCGAACCTTTTACATTCCAGATTTGTAACGGTTCAGATTTCGAATCCGTAAAATCCTAGATTCCAGATTTCTCCATTACAGCCTACAGACATTTGCATTCCAGGCTTTAATAGATACCCTATGATATAAATTTTAAATGCAATAATTTAGTTTCGTTATATTTGTATTGCATAGTTATAATTGTCCATTATTTGCAGTACATGAAAATAGTACGTTGGGTACGTGGTCGTCGTGACCTCGCCATTTTTGACAATAATAAACGTAATTATTATTATGATTATTATTTTTTATTAAAATATAGGTTTCTAGACGTCGCTTTTAGGTATTGTAAGTTTAACGATTTTTAAATAGGTAAATAGTTGGCCTTGACGTGCGGCGTGACGTAATTATCGATTGTACCTATAAAACAGGATCGGTACGGACGTCGCTGTTCCGAATATGAAACCGACGACTCTTGAAAAACGCAAGTTTTCGATTCAGGTAATAAAGTATTTTGTTAACGGAGAAAATAAATGTTATGAATTTTCATTTACATAATATAATAATAAGTGTTGTACACTTTTACGCAGGGAGAGCTTAGGGGGCGTCGACCGTGTTAAAATACAATGGAAAAATAATTCAAATTATTCAGTGGTGAACACGGTTTTGATATTTCTTATGAAATAATAATCGTTGCACATTTTTCACATTTGAACTAATTGTTTACCCAACAAGAGTACAAATAATATTGTACTACACTATTATGTATTTTGCAAAATAACCTCTAGAAAATAGGTCTTTGTAATAAAACATGTAATTTTATTTTGATTGCATTAACCATTATTTTATTATTTAAATTTATATACTTAGTATGTTTAGCCTTTCATATTGGAAAATTCTGAGTACGCCACTGAATATAATATTAGATAAGATATAATTAGACGATCTTTGTTTCACGGCAGTGTCTTATTAATAATAATAATATAATATGCAATTTAGATTAAATCGCTGTAATTTTACCATTAGACTAGGTACCTACTGAAATTATATAAACTTTCGATTGTTTTCAATTATATTCATAGGTAAATTTTAATACCTATAAGTACTATAATATATAAATAATAATAATTAATAATAAAATAATTTTATTGTTTTATATGATACCCGCTGGCTTTAATACTACTTACTTAATAATATTATAATGCTTGTAAAAAAAAAAAAGAGAGCTGATACTGGGAATGGGTGTGCCACTGTTGTAGGTGGAAAATGGGAAGGTAGGATACATAAAGTTATTAAATTTATACCTGTAAGCAATGATAAACCATTTCTAACGAAAAAGTAAGTAGGTAATTTATTCTTTTTTTCAATGAGATACCTATAAACAATGCGACATCATTCAAATATCGTTGCATATTATTTTCTAAAAAATAACAATTATATTTTATACGGGTAACAAATATCAATATCAGAGCCGGTTTTAACATAAATCGATGGAGAGGTGTGTTTAAAAGTTTGCTGACTTCAAATACAAAATGTTTTGACTTCACAAAATAATTTACTCATTATGACATTATTTTGTCATTTGATAAGTAATACATTTGACGACAATAATACAACATTATCTTCTCATGTCATAAAATATCATAAAAAAAAATTAAGAAATTATTAATTTTGATGAAATTAAAATTAAATAATTGTTGAATTTCCGATGCCTGCATTTCCAAGTTTTTCAGGTGTCATACTTTTGTATACACCCCCTTACACAGGTGGAACTAGGGCTCAATATTAGAGTGTGTCCCTAAATGACAATGAATGTTTCATGAAAATTTTAACTTTAAACTTTAAAAAAAAAATTATATATTGTGCTCAACTTTTTGTTTGTACAAAAAAACGCTAACTTTATTTATGATGAACCTTGTGTTAAATTTTCAACAAGTTTTGCTGGCAAAACAATCTTGTCCATATTAAATCAAAAAAAAAAAAAAAATTGAAAATTTTAAATGGCTATTTAATGGCTATATTAATAGCTCAAATATATTCGAGTTAATACAAAAATTCGGTCAAAATTTCAGGTCTTCATTATTTCTAACCGAATTCAACAATAAAAATAAATTTGACACTAACAGAAATCATAATTGCGTACATTTTCCTATTATTTTTTCAGCCCACCAACTAGTTCGAAAGTACCTAAAGAAAGTTCCTGTAAAGTTTTTGACGAGAGTAAGATTTTTGTTGGAAAAGATGTTTACACGCAAAAAAAAAAAAAAAAACAAAATGCACTTCATATCATTATAGTAAACTACCTAATACTCTGAGAATCTATAAAAATCTTCGGACCGATTGTAATAATATTTTTTCGATGGTATATTTTAAAATTGTTGATTATATCAACCTAAACATTCTAAACGCAGACGCTAACATTGTAATATGAAAAACCTCTGGTTTTCCTAATTATTAAAATCAGAAAAAACTACAATAGAAATCAAAAAAATTACTTCGCCTATGCACCAACAAGACAACATTTATTACCGAAAACTACCCGTGAAGGAGCGAGAATTCTGATAGACAAATTGTTTACAAAATAATAACATTAAAAAGAGAAGCACACATCACTCTCGTAGTAAAACCAATTCCTCGATAAAATTATCCAAAATTACCACTCTATCTATGTCAATTTGACATATTTCTACTGTTAAGAAAGAATATGACATTACATATTATATAGGAAAACGACGTTTGCAACAGGGTATAACATATTTTATGTATATTTTTCAATGTGTTATAATAAAATTATACTAATACAACTGCAGTTCAATCGAAAAAATTTCATTTTTCACACATCAGTGCTACAACGTATACTAATATCTATTACTATTACTAAACATGTACACATAATAAGTATAATTGCCGTAAATATTTTTATATGCAAATATTTTATATTGTAATACACAGGTAATATAATATATTATATAATTGTAGAAACGTTATTCGAAAATATAATTAGGTATATATTGAATTGGCCGTATATGAGTGAAATATTCGGATGATAAAACAATTCGTTTATCTTTCGTAATATATTTGCAGATTTCAATAAGTATTGTAATATAATATTGTATAATATATATATATATATTGAATTACTTACACATATGTGAAGTGTGTACGTGTACCTACTTTCATATTATATATATTTAATAAAGAATTTGTCTTTTTTTTTCAAGTGTTACAGTTGGAAATTACAAAAATGTTCACATAGCACATTAATATTATCATGATTATAACATTTCAGTAATTTCACTAATAATTGTCGTTGTCAAATTTTCAATTTTGAGTATATTTACATTTGGGGAGGGATTGGTGAGACGGTCAATGGCTTGTAACCGATTTTTAACCGAAAAGGGGAAATAACTAAGTAAGGATTTCGGGACTTTTTATACTAATCGCATAACTACTATAATTATTATTATCGTTAAATTTCTATTAAAAAATTAGGGGGGGGGAGACTGACGAGAAGTCTCTCTAGACCTTCCAATTTAAAAGTTGATTTACTGACTGCAATATAATAAAATGCCACACAAATTTCGAAATTGGTCATGCAAATCTATGTTTCATACTAATTACATAGTAAATGTTGGAATGAAAATTTCCTAATTAGACAGTAGGGTAGTCAGCGAGACATACGTGATAATAACCGTTTGAAATTTGCAAGTGAGACAAGTATTCAGTACGTGAGTCTGTCCCTCGAAGTGAAAAACAGGATTCACTAATTAATTTTGGAGAAAATCATAAACGATGGCAGCAGTAGGTGTAGTATTTTGAACAGATCGTCTTCTATTCACGGAGGTGTACGATTGTAGTATAATAATATAATATAGTACAGTTGTTACAGTAATATAATATTGTAAGTAGTAAACCGAAAGCCGTTCAAGGGAATCATGACTATCATCATAGTTATAGATAAACACTTCCACTTTTAAAATTGTACATTTCACATCATAACATACGAGTATTATTATTATCGATTTCACTATCGGTTTTAACGACGTATTTTTTTTATTTCGCTCTACAAGACGCGGATTAATAAAGGGAACTGGATACACAATAGTTAGATGGCAGCGGCGGTGGCGATGACATAATTTTTTTTTTTTTTTTTATCAAGGTCATCGCTGTTTTATAATAATATTATTATTACATCAAACATCACCGAGGAGACAAAACACGGTCACACGGGCGCTACGGTTAAATTTTTAAAATCCTAAAAAACAATATAATAATATGTACATATAATATATACAGCAATAATAATTATAATCGCCGCAAATCATCGTCACATTATCATTATCGTTTCAGTAATAACGCGTAGGCGTAAATTTTATTACACGCGCGTGTGATTTATCGGTCGTATAACTACTATATAAGATAATACACAATGTTTAAACAAATTACAAAAAATTATGTAAGAGACGATTGTTATTATTTATTCATTTATTTTTTTTTTTAATAATAAATGGGTATATTATTTTAATCGTTTCGCGATTTTAAATCCGCGTGTTGATTTTATTATATTCTTATTTGGCTCTACTCGTATATAGCCGCGCATATGTTATGTGAAGAAATGTTAAAACTAGAATTTTACATAATTTCTAAATAGGACTACTACGTACGTACATATTATATACCATAGAAATTAACACGAGTCATGGCAGTTTATTCTCAAAGCAAAAAATATATGAAACGGCACGAGTCAGTTATAATTAGGCCACTAGGTACACCACTGCAGACATTATATAGTAATAATTATTGTGCACGTCGCCGTCGTGTAATACGAGCACAATATACACAACACGTTATAATAATAATTATTAAATAAAATCCAATAGTAATATCAGCCGATGATATAGATAATTTTTTTTTTAGATTCTGAGCGAAGCGAGGAATGTATTGGTTTTACAATGATATTTATTTATATATTTTTTTCTATTGTGTATACGAATTCGACTGATGTATCAAGTTTAGCACCTTTTCTGAAAGCGAATTTTATCTAGTTGTTACTATAGAAAGATCATTTTTTTGATTTTCCAAGCAATTTTCATAATAATTAGGTAAAACCGGAATAAAACGTAGAAAAAACTGGAAGAGTACGAAAATAATGATTTTATTAGTTTCGATTTTGTTTTTTTTTTTTTTTGTTGAAATTCAGTTTGAAATATTTGTAGTCTTGAAATTTGAACCTATTACTTATATATATTATACTTATAGTTATTCATATTATATTTGACTTTTCTAGACGAGGTAAAATTTTTAAAACATTTGAGCCAATTTTGAGCTATTTATAGATATTATAATTTTGCTAGTTTTTTTCGTAATTTGTGTTCGGTAGATACCTAATTTGTGGATAAAATCGTTAGACCGAACAGAAATGCTTGAAAGTTTAATAGGAAGTTTATTATACGTTTTACTAAGTGGTTAACAGAAAAAAGTTTAGTTTAATATAGTTTTTTTTAAGAATTTTAATATCAAATTTTGACGAAAATCGTAAATATTACAACCTTTTAATACATGTATAACCGAACTTTACTTTGAATCGTTTTTCGTTATCAATGGCTTATCGTTTGTTACAGCTATAAATTAAATAACTTTATATGTATCCCACCTTCCCTATTACCCACCTACATCAGTGGCCGCACTCGTAAGCAGTCTTTTTTTTTTGTTATCGAGCAACAGTATTATAATTTTATTATCACGATCGATACTCGTCAGCTATATAATTATAATGTTCGTAAGAAAATATATATAGGAACATCTTATATCCCTATAAGATATATTCATATATATATATATATATATATATTATTATTATATATTATGTATTATGTATCATATACGCGCATCGAGTTAGTATATTACGTATGATTTTTACGTTTTTTTATTATTATTATTTTTTTATTCGAACCTATTCCTTTGCGAAATCAATCTGTGACTATATATATATATATATATATGGTATGAATGTTATGATACTATCTTAGGTATATTGTTATATTATATGTATACATACGATAAAAATTATAATAATTGGCGAATTCGTATACCTACATTATTATAATATCTAAACCGCATAACCCGGGTTTTATAAGTGTGCATATAGCATGTACAATATATGTAATTAGATAGACGTTACCTTTATAAGAAAAAGCAGGGTCGATAACACCAGCGGTGGCGTAAACAATTATCTCCGCTGCTTCATGAATAAATTATGAGGGCAAGTGAGTGATTGTATATATGATACTTTATCATTATATACGTTAAAGAAAATAGTTAATTAGTACAGAGACGTTAAGTACCTTTAGTTATGGCTCTGATATTCTAATTTTGTGTTGTATGAGCTTGTGTGTTGGCAATTTTATTGGAACTACTTCACAGGCAAAATAAATTTCACGCCACTATCTACAATAGTTGCACATATAGCAGAGGCGTACAATTTTAGTATTCAGGATTTTTAATTGAGAAGTGGCTAAACACTATTTAAATTAAGTTTACACCCTTACCCCTACCCAATATAATTTCACAAAAGAATTTTCATCAATATAAATTTAAAATTTGTTTTTAATAATATTAACCAAATTTGTTTTAATATAATTCGTTTTTAATAATAATTATATTTATTAATCTACTTGTTTTTCCCTAATAACTGCATTATCCTAGAAAAATGTTTAGCAAATACTATTATTATTTCTTTTTTATTAATGTTAGGTGTTAACTTAGTATATTTTAGTATATTTTCAAACACGGTGCTTCTTAAATAGGTAACTAGCAATGTAGAAAATAATATTGTAGAAATATTTGAACATAGAGTACCTACGTTATCAAATTTTAAATTCATCGTTTACCACCATAAACTACATACATTATTTACAAATAAAGAGGTGATCACGGTTTTAATAATATGCAATACAAATTCCACAAGAAAATATTATTTAAAAAAAAATCATAAGTTTTAGTTATGATAATGTGATATCTAATGTTTATTGTTGATTGATAAATATGAAATTAATTTTTCAATTATTGCCAATACTCAAGTCATAGAATACTGAACAGTATTATACATAAACACGGAACATGGGGGAATATAGTTCCCTCGTCCACCCCCTTGGCTACACCCCTGATTGTGTCTAGGAAGTTGAAAAGGTATGATATATAAAGTTTTTAATTTATGTCTGTCCGCAACAATAAATCATTGTATTAAATATGATTCTGAGCAAAATTAGGTTAAACATGTTTTGAAATGCCGTAATTTTTACAATTTACGTCAAAATTTAAATTTAATGCTTATATAAAAAAAACCATTTCATCTTTTTTCACCACCCAGCAGAACTTATAATGAACCTCATGTTGAATTTAGATAAATTTCTATTCAGCCAAACAGTTAACTCACATAAAACCAAATAAAACCTTGAAAATACCAAATGCTTATAAATAGTTTAATAATTGTAAGAATGCTAGAATTATCTGAATATTTCAGGATTTATTTTTAACCGAATTATTTCAAAAAAACAAAATTGAAAATATGAAACTGTTAATGCCGTAAGATTTTACGTTTTTCTAAGTTTTCCCTAATAATTTGAAAAAAGTAAAAAAAAATCAAAAACCGAATTTGTTTATATACCAACTATAGACAAAATTATGCTTCAGATAAAAAAACTACTTTTGAAATTCAAATCAAAATTTCTAGTAGAATAATGAAATTGTCAATTCTATAAATATTTGTCCGTTTTTCCTAGATGTTTTTTTTCGGTGTTGCTCAATTATCATAAAAATTAAAAAATCGCATGCACAAACTATAGATCCAAAAAAACGTTTACGTGTTTTATTGATTGTAGCAAGATTTCTAATAAAAAAGTTGCAGATATACAGACAGGTACAAAAAGTAAAAAAAACATAGTAAAACCAATAAATGTCTAGCTACGCTCAAAATTATATTTTAGTTATCTACTTTAAGTATTTACCGTATTTAATATTTACCGGAATAATATTTAATTTTATTCAAGGTTTTTAGTACTGCAGACCACGCAGTCCATCGACCCATCTGTTGTTTTGTAAATTTCAATCAATTTGTATACATCAAATAATTATATAGTAGAAGATGAGACATAGAAGGCCACATATATTGGACGAGGCACCAGACACAAAAAAATTGAAACAAAAATGTTTAAGAAAGATCAAGGATAAGAATAAACAGTTAATATATGTACATAATAGTTTAAAGGAATTAAATAGCGAAAGAACGGCGTGGACAATCTGCTGTAAACAAATCGTAAACGATACAAGACGAGAATTTTGCGAGAATGGGTACAGGTGGTTGTGACAAAACGCATTTTTGCTAATTATTTAATAGTATAATTTTTATTTTATCCACGGTAATTATACAATTAATATTACAAAATACAAATTGATTTCGGTGATAATATACAGGGTGATTTAATTCACTCAAATGGAAACACTCATTATCTTTGAAAACTTAAGAACAAATGGTTCTAAAATTTTACATTATCATTATTTTTTTGTCGCCCTTATTTTTGGGGCTGATATTACTACCTACTTTTTATTTTCAAATGACAACTGTATTGAGAATACATTAAATAGATGAAGTAAATTAAATTATGGTGTTGAAATTTTTGATTTTCGTCAATCTGTTGACGACATATATTCCACTTTTAAGTTTAGGTTGGAGGAGAATAGTGGAACATTATTTGTGCGTTGTTTTAATAATGGACCACTACTATCCCCTGACAAAAACTTAAAAGTGAAATATCTCGTCAATTCATTAACGGAAATCAAAATTTTCAACTTCAAAAGTTTTTTTAACTAATACTCCGTTTTTTTTATGTAATTTTTAATATAGGTTGCTTTTTAAAAATCAAAAGTAGGTAGTGGTTTTACACTTTTATCACCAAAAATAAGAGTGATAAATAATAACATAAATATAAAATTGTTAAATTGCTTGTTTCGTAAATGTTGTATAGAACAAATTCCGAAAAAAGTTCCGAGTTAATGAGTGTTTCCAATTGATTGAATCACCCTGTATACAGGGGCAGAATGAACCAGGGTGATTTCGTATGTCATCAGTGTCAAAAATATAGCCATGGTGGGTTTTAACTATCAACCCCCGCCCCTATTATTTTTTTTGGAAAAAGTATAGTTTCATTTGTAAACTATTATATATAATGTGATTATTAATTATTTTACAAATAATATTTCTATATTACAAAATAAGTGGGGGGAAATTTTGCTCTAGCTCTGCTACTCACTGGTGTTTTTTTTCTCTACATAAATACAATTCAAATTATCTGTTTATAAACTTTCGGGGGGTTTTTTTTTTCAGTTTATTCAATTAATTATTTCAAAATATTGGGTAGTGTTATGCCTGTCTAATACGCATAATATGTTCTAAAATAAGTTCTATTATATACATTTGTGAAAAGTGTTGTGCATGTTGTCCCGTGGGCATTTTCAATGAAATCGATAACATTCATGAACCAATTATACGTTAAAGACACTAATTAAATACACTATTTATATAATAAATACAATACTGGTGAAACGGAAAATGACTATAGAAATATCCAAGTACAGATAGAGAAGTTAAAGTGGAAACTGTACAGAAAAAATGCAAAGCATGCGGCGATGAAAAGAGTAGTTGTGACAGATGGAGTTCAACTGCACATATTACGAACAGATTATGGTTACAGTTTTTGTAAGAAATAATCTTTAAAGAATACTATTCAGTATATCAGGTGAGTGCAAACAACCATCAAGTATAGTTTTGATGAAGTCTTGATCCGCATTAAGGTAGCGGGGTTTTAGATAATACACAAATATGTAAATACTTGTGATAATCACATCCAACTACTTTTGAATTTATTCGAAAGCGAATTGGAACATTTTACCAAAATTGCGTAAACGCAACCTCTTTCAATACTGATTATACGACGTCTAATTAACCAGAAATATTGTTGCAGTCATTAACTCTACACGAAAACCATTATGTAGCTTAAACATACATCATAAAACCTAAGTACATCCATTTTTTTAGAAGATAATGTTTTCGAGATGACATGACTTTTTGTATAATATAAAAATTACATTATCAGCATTTACTGCAGATGGTTTTTTTTTATAATAACATTTACCAACTATATTTTGACTTCTTTTTCAAATCTGATGTAATGTAGGTAATGTATTGAAACTTTAACAACGATTGAACGGCAATCAGATATTTTGATGGCAATAGTTTATATAAATGTTGTTCACAGATGTGATTTTTATTTTTTTTTTACCTTTGAACATCTTTTATTCCATAAATCTTCCTCTGAATTTCAAATGTACCTAGTGTATAGAAAATGATGTATATTTGTTGTATTGGGAGATCAGTTTTTGATTTTCCTTATATAGATTTCATAATCATTGGAAAAAAAACCTAAGCTATACCGAGAAAGTTTACGGAAATTATTTTAGTTTTTTTTTTTATTTTGTTTTTTTGTAACTCGGTTAAAAACAACAATAGACCTAACATTTTCACATAATGTATATTAGCCTTTTCTAGATGTAATAAAATTGTGCGGCCGAGCATATACGAGTATGCTTGCAAATTTTACATGAGATTCATCATAAGTTGTATTTAATTGTGAATCTAAAATATTTGAGCGTAATATGTAATAGTTTTTTAAGTTCAAATTTGTTTTAAGAAATTTATATGTGCAATCATTTTGTATTGACTACTGCATCAGGCGACTGGTATGTTTGGTGTAATTTTTTTTTTGCTAAATAATATGTATTTGAAATGAGATATACAATTTCACCATCGTCATCATAATATTATATTGGCAACGCATGCGAAACGCGATATAATATTATAATTATTAAGTATTGTAAAGTCAATTGAAGTTTGTCGAAAAAGTGTATACCACGACTGTAGCGTTGCCGTAGAAATAACATAATAGGTAATAATAGAATTATTATTTATTATTATGTGAAATAATCGTGAAAAAAATTCAGCCCATTTATGCCTTCCCCGTGTTATGGTTAATCACGTAGGAATGTGGCCTGTGTTTCTGTATACTTACAAATTTTCGGCGGCAACAGAAACGAAAAGAAAGAAAAAAACGAAAAATTATAAAACGCAGCGCAAACATAAATACATATATATACATACACATTATGCAATAGATCTATCCGGTCATCGTCTCGGGCTGTGACCCGTGTGTGTTGCATAAGACGAAAGAAGTTCATTTGAACTGGATGACCTTGTTACCGACGCTATCGTTGTTTTTACACGTATTCCTAAACTAATATTATTATTATATCTACTGACGGATACCTCGATAGAAATTAAAAAGCAAGCGTGTATTGTAGAATATAATAATGTAGTCTTATACCTATACAGCTGTGTATGCCGCCGAAACGAGTTCTGTAGAAAGCAGATCGACGAAAATCAGCGGTGGGTTTGCCGGATTATCGTTTTTTGTTCTGGAAACCCGTGAGTACGACGAAATTTTCGTGAACCCACTCTTACGATTTGTATATATGTGGATTTCGAATTTCAAAAACAATTTGTGTGGTGCCACGGCGCGTGACGTCGCTTGAATATCACTCTCTTTACCCAAACTTAAGAGTGGAATATCTCGTCAATGGGTTAACGGAAATTAAAAATGTCAACACCAAAAATGTATGCAAACTAAAACTTCATATATTTATGACATTTTATAATATAGGTTGCTATTTGAAAATTTAAAATGGGTAGTGGATTCACTCCAAAAATTAAGGGTAATAAAAAATAACGGCAATGAAACGTTTTAGAGTTGCTTGTTTCATAAATTGCCCGGAAAAAAATAAATAGTTCCTTGATAATGAATGACTTATCGAGTATTGATCACTGGATATCATTAATTTTGTTATCATTCGCTGATTAATATTATTAATATATAGACTTTAATAGCCTATAGGCTATATTTGAAAACCTGGATTATACATGTTATAGGAATGTACAAACCTGGAAACTAGAGTTTTACAGATATTGAAATCTGAACCGTATATACGTAGAATATATACCTAATGTCTGAATTCTGGTTATATCAACTACCTTAAACTATCGATAACTATAATTTCGTTGAAATTCAAAAATATCCAGATTTGTACATTCTCGGCATGTATATTTCATGTATGTTATAATATTACAAGAACTACCAGTTTAATTCCAAGTGGAGACTTATGGTAGAAATTATCAGCGTTATGGATTATACGATACGGAACGTGGTCGGACTGTGGAGTATTTACCTATTATTGAAAAACAAAATAAATTGCAGGTATATCGTGTACCAGAACTTTTTATAACAATACCATAGCCGATCATTGACTCGATAGAAATACACACAATATTTCTTATTATTACGCATTTTTGCGTTACCTTGATAATATAATATGATGCACGAAGCGATGACGCACCTTTAAATATGTACTATTATATTTATAATTGGTAGTGTGTCACTGTGATCATAAATATTGTTTTGTTTTGTGTTATCAAGATTCTGGCAATATCAATAATTGGACAATATTGTTACAGAAATAATATTATAGTTAAGTGATAAAATGCAAGGAGAACAAAAAAAAGAAAGAAAAAGCCGAGACATTATAGCGAATATTGATGGAGACTTGGAGGGCTAAAGCTCCCCTCAGAATTTTATCAAGCCCTTCCGGAAGGTTTTAGTCCCTCCAATACATTTAGAAAATATAATCACTTTTTAAACAAATTTGTCAAACATTTTTTCATAAGAATTTTTTTTATCAATATTATCTTATAAATGTGTGTTTTTCATCAACTGTCAATAATGATAACAAGATTTTTTAAAATCTATGATACCTATATCTGTGAGTATCACTCACGTGATAAGCACCTTTCTATGTGGTACCTATATACAGAGAAATAGCTAGGTTTACTTACAGGAACGATTAGGTAACACATTCTGTTTCTTGATTGACGGAATTTATTAAATAAACAATGTAAAACTTGAAATGATGCTCAAAGGTTTTATCAAAAAAGGTATTTCCTAATTTATATACATTTTTTCAAGTTACTTATACCTATAAATTCCTCCACTTGTGAAAAAAGTTTTTCAGTCATGCGTCAAATAAAAACTTTATTTTGAACTTCTATAATTTAATAGTGTACATAGAAAAATGTACAGGGAATACTTAAATGCGCTGTTGAGAACAAATTTGCTCTGTTAAAAATTATTATTTTCGTCGTTCTAAAAATATTATGTAGCTACTGTAAAGTGTGATAGCCAATAAACCATTTAGACATTTGCTAATAAAAATAAAATGTATATTCCATATCTACGACATGCTGGACCTGTAAACGCATGTCGTCTAAATTTGAATTAAAGAGTTAAAATAATATTTGTGAATTTAGACATTTTGATTGAGCGCTATTCAAACGCTGCTTTGCTGCGCTATTCAAATGATACTCCACTACTTTTCCCCTACCCAAACTTAAAAGTGGAATATATCGTGACCGGGTTAATGGAAATCAAAAATTTTAACGTATTATCTATCTAATATCCATATTATAACATATTATAACTTTTAATATAGGTTAGTATTTTAAAATCAAAAGTTGGTACAAGTTATAACCCCAAAAATAAGTGTGACAAAAACTAATGGTGATGTAACATTTTAGATCTGCTTGTTTCTTAAGTTGTCAAAGCATATTACTTTTTTTTAAAGTTTATACTTTGCGAAATAATGGGTGTTCAATGATAAAATAATCGCCCTGTATAGGTTAGGTTAAATGCAAATATCAATTAAAATTTAAAACTATAAGGACTTTCCATGTCTTATAAAAATCGCTTTAAAAAGGTATATATTATTTTAGTAAACTTTTAATGAACCTCTTGTTTAATTTTCAAGCTTTTCTGTTTAGTCTAGCAATTTTATCACAGAGTACCTACCGGTATTTTGTGGATAAAATTGTTAGTCAAACAGAAATGCTTGAAAATTTAACAGGAGGTTTATTATAAGTTGTAGTACTTGTACTTAGTGGTCAATAAGAACAAGTTGAGTTTAATGTAGTATTATTTTTTTTTTTTTTTTTTATGTAAGAATTTGAACATCAGATTTTGACGAAAATTCGTAATATTCGTAAAATCGTAAATATTATGGTTTTTTTAAAACATGTACAACCAAATTCCAAAATTAAAAAACTAAAAAATACTAAAACTACAATATGAAGCATTATCTTGTCATAAGGTCTTACAGCTTTATAGTAATGCTTATAGCACATTGACTTTAGCTTACACATTTTTACTTCCTTTGCCAACGACACAAGTAAAATAATTTTTCCTAAAGGTGTAAAGTTTAACCATAATTACTATAATATTATCCTTTTTATTATTATAGGTTACTTGTGAGAGATCATTCTCTATACTTAAATATATTAAAACAAAACTGAGAAGTACATTATCCGATTCATATTTAGAAGATTTTATGCTAATAGCAGTAGAGAAAAAATTTTTAAATTTTTAAATATTGACACAGAAGAAATTATAAAAAAAAAGAAGTGCATTACTCAATAAAGAACTCTCATATTAAATTTTTTTGCTTTATTCTTGTGGAAATTAAACTTTAATAAATATAAAAGTCAGTAAACAAAATTGTAATTTTTTAAAATTGTATTTAGAGGGGAGAGGTTGAACCATTCATTGTTTTGAAAAAACACGAGTAATATTTGTTTTTACGTATAATATTAGATATTATAATATAGAGGGTCGGTCTAAATAATTTTCCCAGGCCGAAAAATTCTGCCAATCCGTCCCTGTCCATGGTTCAGTCAAAAAAATTATTAATGAATTACGCTAATACCGAACTGTTAGTCACCAACATTAAAGCAATGCCAGTAAGGAAATAATAGTCACAATAACGTTTATCAAACTCCATCAAAAGTTGAAAGGTTAGGAATGATTTCCTAAAATAAGTTATTTTACAAACGTGAACAACGGAGACATTTCCCGAAGTTTGAGTTGGTAGAACGTACGGAATCATAATTCTTAATAGTGAAAAAGGTCGTACGCATTCGAATAATTAAAATATTCGAATAATTTTTTAGTGAATCGAATGATTCGAATGCGATCAACTACCTATCAACTCTTCGGTTGTGCCCGTCTCTAATATTTTCTATATAATGTTCTGATACAGTATACGACTAGCAATCTAACTTAAAATGAAATTAGACATTGTTCGCAATGTTTAATAAAATAGTCAATGACCGATAAAGTGTTTTCGTGCATTTCTACTAGTATAGGTACGTGAATCCACCAGCATGATGATAAATGACGGATTTCAATAAAAAAAAAATCCATTAAGGTTATTTAATATTAAGGAAGGTATTTACAGGTAAGTATTTCAGTATCAAATGAAGTAAAATCTATGTACAATAGTAATTTTTAACTAAGTGTTTTTGATTTATTATATACATATTTATATTTTTGTCCGGATTAAAATAATATTTTTACTATAATAAATCAACGTGAATATTATATGGAAACAACAAACAATAATCAAATGCGAATCACAAAGAAATAATATAATATATTTTTAAACATTCACAACCTTGAAGAGGAAGGCAATATGTTTACTATATTATTCCATTATTATGATAGACGAATCAGGAAAACCTTAGATAAAGAAATACACCAAAGACTTGGATAATTTGACTGTTTGAGAAATCACTAGTTTGCGATTATGAATTATGATGGATATCAATCATGTAATGAAAAATTACCGAAAAATTCAGATTTTAGTTGTTATATTAAATGCGAAAAATAGTATTAACAAATCATAAATCAATCAATTATTACATAAAAATCATATTTTTTACGGTATTTATATAGTACCTATACGTTGGTTGTATTTATTAAAAAAATTAAACATTTTTTTTTTTTATCCCCATGGTAAAATATACATTTCAATAAGTCATTGAATTTTGTCAATTATATGAAGAGAAAATAAATAATCGACTTACTGCACGACGAGATAGGTTATATATATATATAACGAAATGAAATGTTTAATATATTATTTTAAAATAACGTAACAAGGAATTAACTCACCATAAAACCTCTGATTTATTTTACAATGAGTGGCAAATACTGTTTTTTGAGATCTGCATCTAAACTAAGGCTCATGAGCGTTGTAAATGGTAGGGCGAAAATTTGAAAAATTACATGGGGCATGTTAAAGGGGTATCAAATTTTCAAATATGTCATATTTCACCTGGTGATTTACCACTGGTGTACCACCAGTTGTAGGTTGTGCGCGATTGGAAGCGTGAAACTATCGAACAGTGAGTTTAAAGTAATAACTAATAAAACAATTTATTCGTAAGAGTGGTATAGTGATAGTGGTGATAACTGGTAAGTGTAGACAATTTCTGGGTCTTACACAATTCTACATGTCACTGAAAAAGCGAGTAATTCATTGTAAAATTCAAACAAAGAATCTCTAGACTTACGTATGTTTTAGTGTATAGTGTACATGGTTAAATATTTGACGGACACAACCTACGAGTATTTTAATTAAAATATACAGTATAGTGTGCTGCAGATAAAAATGATAAAATATCTAAATAAATGTTCGTATGACTCACGATTTACGATTTCGGCCTTCATGTTATTGCGGTTGATATCCAAATAGGTAAGTATGCGTTTAAGAGTTTTTATTATATATACATATAGCAAAGTTCTTTAATTCCTTAATATTTTGATCGAATTCTGCATTTACCTACATATTATATTTAATATTTAGATTTACGACTGACTACAATTTGTATAATTAGATATTTCACTTTATTTAACTAATATAAATTATTATTGAAACCCATGAAAAATCTATAATTTCTTTTGTAACCTAGTAGTATAAATTATAAAAGTAATGATTGATGAGTCTTGCTAAATTTAATCAATACCTGCCTAATATTCAGATTCTTGATTTTAATCAAAACTAAAAATCAGAAACACCGATTAAATTTTTAACAGTAAATACGCTTTTAGAAATGAATATTACTTATTATTATTATTAATTTTTTCCTTTCCAATCACTAAAGTAATATTTGTGTGAAATGTTTAATAAGAAGTCGTTACAATAATATAATTAAAGCGGTAGGTAGTAGAAAAAAAAATTAAAGATTGATTTATCAAAACGAAATATTTTTCTTTGACGTAAACCCGAAAAATATACTAAGAAATAAAAATCACGATTTAAGAAAACCAATATTAATATCATTTATTCAATTTTATTTCCAACTTGAAATAGGTAAAATTAAAATATATATATATATATATATACTTGTATACTATATTTCTTATAATACCTAGTCAGTAAGTAGGTAATTAATAAGATTTAAACAAAATCAAAAACCTAATAACATTATTAACTAATGAACTGCATATAATTTAAAACATTTCTTCGAGATTTTTTTTTCATAATCAGATAATATTACACGAATTAATTATTTTTTAACCGTGTACCTAGCGTAAAAATTGCAAGTGGTTCTTAGCACATTTATTATAACGATGACGTAAATATGATTAAAAATAAATTTTACGTATAAATACGAGTTATGCACAATGTTATAATATTATTCCCGTAGGTAGTTTTTATTTTTTGTTTTTACTATAGATATAGAAAGAAAAAAAAACCCGAAAAAAAAACTTGTTTTCAAACGAAAATGATAAAACTGCATCAGTCGAAACAGCATGCGTTTATTTAAAAAATATATATGCATACATGTATGTAGGTATTAAGTATAGGCATACGTAGAGTGTTTCAAAAATGCATTAGAGCTGCAATATTTCAAATACCATGTTCATAGAAAACGTGTTTTGAATAAACCGAACGTTATACCTACATAAATATCTGAAAGAAATTATTAACATATATATTAAAGTAAAATATAATAATGTATAATGTATGCTGGTCGAACATTTTATACGTTTGTATTAAAACGCGCGGGAAATAGTTTCCTACTTGCGTTTTTTTTTATTTTTAAGATAATCTTTAAAACGACGGACATACTTCGCACGATGATGGGCCACTGTGGTAGGTGAGAAGTTGGAAAGGTAGAGGACAAATTTAATGTTTATCTTTACACAACGATTAACTATTGCTAATGAAAAACGATTCTGAGCAGAGTTCGGTTAATAGTGTTACTTTGTCAACAATATATTTGTCACATTATGGTAAAATAATTACATATGCATTATATATTTTCTTTGATAATATCTGTTTAATATTGTATCTATTTTCCCTTTTTTCCTAAGTTTTTTCTCGGTTTTTCCCATGTTTTCCCCATTTATTAGGAAAACTTTTGGGAAAATCAGAAAATGACCTCCTTAAAGACTATTAGATTTACTTCCAGAAAACTATTATTGTAAGTCGGAGCATAATAGCTGGTAGAAAAGTTATTCACAGAAAAAAAAATAAACATTGTAAAACCAATACATTTCTCGGTCTGTTCAAAATTAAAAAAATAAATAAATAAAATCGCTTTACGAAATAATTAAATTGATTGTTTGGAAAAGAGAATATGTCTACAAATTTACATGAAAGATAATAGAATCTGATTTTGTTAACATATCTCGGATTCGGTGAAATTAATTTTTCACGTCGATATTCCGGACGCACCCAAATCGTCTCCGAGTGTTTTCGGAGACAATTCAAGTACCCAAACAGCCTACTCGAATCGCCTACCATTCCTAGATTAATTTATTTATTAATGGTAATCTATTATTATACCGATTTCCGAAATGATCAAAAATAGGTATTTATAGCATTTCTCAGAGAGTTTAATTTTTCAAAATGCAATAAATTTCGTTGATCGTATCAGTTTTAGATTAGAAATTGTATTAAATATCACTAACATAAGTTCAACATATAGTTAGTTATTTTTGCGCAACCGTAATCGTATTACTATCGAGTATCGACTTAATATATTACTCGATACATGAAATCAATTAATTATGTATCTATCAGCGATTCCAGTATAACAAGTAATTGATTTTTTAATATTTTGAAATAAGGATGTGACAAGAGTAACTATTTAAAAAAAAATCATGGGAGTTAATTCAAGTATGCCCGATATTTCAAATGTATAATCAGTGTTTTTATTTAAATCGGTTATTTATTATATATTAAAAAATAAAATAACAATAATAAAATGGATTTTTGTAATTTTATGATTTTGCTAAGTTTTAAATTTTGGTATGATGATCTCGAAAATAAAAAAAATTGTTTTATCATAATATTATCAAATTATTAAAATATCAACTATGTGAACCTCATCGCAAACGTCCCAATTGATTTTTTACTCGTAACGATTAGGACGCTCTTAACTGATATAAAGAAACAAAATATTAGTTAGATATTCCCTTTTCGAAACAAACGAAAAGACATACATGGTGTTACTATATGATCACTTGTGTAATATGTTTTGTTTTCACATCCAAACAGTGAGTTTAGACACAGATAACATATTTCCGAAAAAATCTCAAAATGACAAAATTTGGACATGTTTTCTTTTCCAAACGACCCATTCAATTTAACAATAATATTACTTGTTCGTATATTACCTACAAAATCTGACCATACAAGTAATTTTATAAAAAGCATTTTTTTTTCTCAATCAAATATTTTAGGTAATATTTTACAAGTATGTACTACATATACGATTTCGATCAAGGTTGGTATATGTTTAAAACGTGTTTTTATATTATAGAAAAAAAAATTGATAAAGATTCCTATCAACGTCATCAGACATCCTATATAAGTAACGGCTATTATTTCACAACTTGGATTTGGGTTAGATACACCTGATGGTCTGATGTGTTAATGGCACACAATTGCAAATGCACAAGATGATAATATTTTAGTTTTGAAAAAATAATAACAATAATAATCACTTATATGCATTTAGATGAACGAACAAAAAATCAAAATTCGAACGGTTATTGTTTCTATTATTTTTCATTCCAAATGTTCAAATTTCGATAGTCGTTTAATATTGTAACAATAAAAAAAAATTCTGCATAAAATACCATAGACACCAGATTTAAAATGGTCTATTGTGCGATAATCTTGTAAAAAAAAAAGTAACGTTCGATAAAAGAAATCAAAAAACCAACAAATAGTTGAGGAATCAATTAGATTACAACTATAAAATAAAAGGGAACTGAAAATTATTGTAGCATATTTAAAAATTATAGATAGATAAGTACTTATAATACACAGAGTATGTAAAACGGAAATCTGACACCTGAAATAAATTTCATTATATTTAATATTTTTGTTTGTTTTCTTATAATAATTGCTAGACATTGCTAGAAATTTGTGTTATGGTTATTCCATTTTGTTTTTTTTTTTATGAAACTAAAACTTTAAAATTTAAATTTTTGAAAAATTATTTTAAAAACATTCAAGATTTTAATTGAGATAATTGAGACAATGACAGTATATTCTGAAACAAAATGTTGGTTTTCAGGTGTCAAACCTTCAAAATACCAGATCTTTATTATTTAAAATTTAAATTTAAATTACTGAAAAAATAACTGTTTAAAACTTAATGTTCTATATTTATAACTATAATGAACAATATTATGTTAATAATATAATGAAGTTACATAAAATTAAATTAATACAAATGTAAAGATTTAAGTAAAGTAAGTATTTCATTAGAAACGGATTTGTCGTAAATATATTTCAACATTTTTCGACAATTTTTCCGAGTGTTTTATTTCTGTTTTAGTGTTATTTATTTTTTATGTAGTTTAAGTGAAACATATTCTATATAAACTAAATCAAATACACATAGATAACTTCTAAACACTTACTATTTTAGCCAGTATTAAAAACAAAAAAATAAAAATAAATTATGTAAGTATGCCTCTTAGAAAGACAAAAAACGGGGAAAAATATAGAACTTGACAACTTTGCTTTTGACAAATAGGTAAGTAAGTACAGTGGTTAATCTTTTGCATGCAAATTACAATAGTTCACAATCCAGTCATAATTACGTCTAATTAGTATTACGGTTCATACCTTTTAAAACACACGTGGGTTTAAGGAATAGTTGCATCTTAATATTTTTTGCTGTAAGTATTATTGTACCTTGGAGTAGATAATGTAGGTAGATACTTAATTTGAAAACATATTTTATTCTTGATAATAATACACGTATATATAATATATACAATATATATATATATATTGTATAAACCTGATTTCGTTTAACCGAATAATTACTCCTAAGTATTATAAATTATATTATAATTTTACACACTGTTGCAAAACAAAATATTGGTACGTGGTGCGTATTTTAGATTATAATAATTATTATTATTGACGGCGGCGGCGTGGTTCTCTTTTGCATTTTAAACTGGTCGGCGGTTTTGTTTCATACTATATAGTCTAGAGAGATTGTATAGGTACCTATTATAGTTGTCACTGTTTATTTCACAACCAACGGTATATCATTTGAACGGTATTCATACCCATAAGCGAGCGCACGGGGTAGTCTACAACTGACTACTCTAACTACTTTTAATGTTTTTTTTCTCCGACTACGTTCAAACAATTCTAACGGAGGATTGTTGCTTCAATCAAAAACGACACACGAGTCGATGCAGAATATTGGGTGTATTGAAATATGTTTGATACAATTATTATAACTTTATCAAATAAATGGGAAAAATTACGAAATACCAGATTTTGACAAAATAATTTTTTTTTTCTAGTTCGGTAAAAAATAATCGTATTTCCCGCTGAAATTTCCACCGAGTATTAATATTATAATATTTTCTATATAGTCACGCAGTATAATTTTGGTCTTTTTTTATTTATTAGTATAGTAAAGTATTTGTAATTTGTTGTTCACATTGGTAAAATCAAAACGAAGAATTTAAGTACCCATTATTTCTTAAAAATGCCATTAAAAAAAACATTAATACGTATGATGGATAATCCGTTGGCAATGCCACTCTATCGGCAATTTCTACAAGTGACTACATGTACTTATAAACATCCAAGTTGTATTATAATTATAAAATCAACAAAAAGGGGATTTTTAACGATTCATTTACAAGCTATATGATTAGCCGTCAGTATGTTTTAGAGTTAATTTTTTTTTTTTTTATTTACACGAACTTATCAATGTTTTTATATAAAGACTGTAATAAATTTAAAAATAATAAACACTAATCCAAATTTAGTAGTAATAAACTAATAACATTATAACAATAAAAAACAAATTATTAATTGAAAATTGTGCATTAATGCAAATTTTGAAAAAAGAAAAATGGCATCGATGTTATTGCCAAATATTTATAATTTATAATGTAGTATTGTACGATTAGTTTTGTATTATTAAAACTAATAAAACAATAGCAACAATAGTTTTTGAATGTGTATATATATATATATTATACTTAACATAAGTACCTGTACAATATATTTATGTAAATTATTTTTATATATTATTTTTTTATTTTGGTCGTCTTCCAATTGAATAGGTACCTATAGGGGTTTTCTTTTAAACTAGTTTAGCTTAAAAATATTGCAGCTAAATATATATTATATATATATAGATAGAATTAAGGAAGGATTTTGAAGGTATTGTTAAATGAGGGCTACATCCACTTCTCGCCCAAGCAAATTTGGACCTAGATGCATCTATATAATAAATGAATAAAACACGATTGCCGTGCCTCACCTGGCAGTGCTACAAATTCCAGAAAAAATACCATAAATAAGCTTACGGACTCACCGATAGGGTTATCGAACGGAAAGACTTCTCCAACCGTCGTCGGATCCGTTACTGTGACCACCGAAGCATTTTCGCCGTATCCCAGATGTCGCGATAGCCATCCTGGCAGCGTGTCGTTCGGTTTTTTGAAACAGTCGTCAGAATCGGTGCCATTATTGTCAGACCCGAAATGTTTGGGATCGCATACTTTCGTGTAGTGACCGAGACCGACCGAAACGACGGCAACGAAACCGGTGCAGGTGATTAGGTAGAAAATATACCACCGGTGCATCGGTTTCCACATCGTGACTAGACGTTGCAGGAATTTTGCTTTAGAGTTGACGATGGAGAAGCAGTTTGCCTATGCTTTATACTTCCGTGGATGGGTGAGGAACGTTACGGAAACGGTCAAAATAATATTTAACAATTCGACAACGGTGTGATGTCCGCGCCACCACGGTTTATATTATATTAATGCGGTTAAATTTCGAGTATATTATTATTAAATTTCAATAATATGACGATAATACTAATATAATAATTATTAATATTTTTGTATGTATTTGTACGATTTTGTGCAGTTTCGGCAACCAATATAGTACCTCGCGGACCGGTCATCGACTGACGTTTACCCGACTGTCGCGGCAATATAGGCACCTCCGATTGCCTACACCTACCTGTTGCGCGGTTTGTGTTGTCGTCCACGTGCCCCTCTAATGCCGCCGAGTATACCTACCTATCTTTCACTTTCTTCGCGTCTCACTGGACAGACGCCACCGCGGTCGCTCGTTTATGTACACACACTACATAGTTACTTACAATACACATGCTACACATAGGTGACAACCGCGGCGACGTATCGATGATAATTTATTGAAAAAAAAAAAAATAATAATATTACAAATTATAATAGGTGTCGCAGAGTGATAGAAAATTATTACACCGTATACGTCCGATTAATTATAAATTATTTTGTTTTGCACGTATTTCTCGCGGCTCGCATATGGCAGCTGATAAACTTAATAGCACCGTCCGTTCCTATTAAAAACAAAAATAAATTCGGTTCGATCCATACAACGGATTCCATTGTATATATTCATATCGAAAAAAATCAAATTATTCTTTCGGTAATCATTTATAATATATACAGAAATACACTGTAGGTACATGACCGTTACAATCAGGAGAAATAAAATAAGCTCCCAATTTTCACCGACTGAACTGAAAATTAATGTGGACCGTCTTTAGGACCTAAATAATCGTTTAGTGAAAACTGCAATATAAAATTCGCAACTGTGTGAAAAATACAGCGCATACGAACAGATAGACACGGATGCGTACAATTTATATTATCAGTTTTTGAACTATGTGGAATTTTTGAAACAACAAACGATAATAATTGGAACGAAATTACTGGCAAAACTAACATATTTTTCGCATCCCTCATGATTTAAGAATAATAAGAGCAGTCTCGTTTCTTGCTAACATCACTTATAAAATCGATTTTATCAAGAACATCGGTGTGGGGTGGTGATTTTTCTATTTTCTCATGAGTTTTCCCAGCAAATGTGAAAATTCGGGATAAAACATGGGAAAACCGGGAAAAACGTAGGAAAACTGAGGAAATTGTTACAATATTAAACAAATATTATAAAGGAAAATATATCGAACCTATTTAATTATTTTACTATAATATGGCATATATATTGTTGACAAATCATCACTATCAACTGAACCGCGCTCCGAATCGTTTTTTCGTTAGCAATGGTTTATCGTTGCTTACAGATATACATTAAATTCACGTCTGTATCTTACCTTCCCAATTTCCCATTTTAAAATATAATTATTTTAATTAATTTATATTGTAATATATTTTTTACTAGCTTTTAAGTGTTGCTTTGCCCGTGCATAATATTGAAAACTAATCTTTCTTTTAAGAAGTTTGGTATAGTTGTGTTCTTTAGAGCAGCGGTTCCCAACCTTTTTAGTTTCACGGACCACTAATTTTGTAAAAAAATATGTGAGGCCCACCCATAGCATACCTATATACGTTTTCATAAAATTATAATATATAATATATATTATATACATATATACATGTATATATAGTTATTAGGAATAAAAAATTTTAAAAATTAAAAAAAAAACAATTAAAACAATGAAACTATATTAAAAAATATATAATAATAATATTTTAAATATATATAATATTTAATATTATACCTATGGCTCGTGGCCCAGTACCATGCTGTTCGCGGCCCACTTGTGGGCCGCGGCCCATGGGTTGGGAACCGCTGCTTTAGAGTATTATTAATATTATATAGTAGAACAGTATACCCAGTAAATAATCGTATATAAAAAAATAAATGGACATATTTCGCATTATAGGTGGGCCACTGTTGTGGGTGGCAAATTAAGAAGGTAGTATATAAAGAGTTATTTAATGTATTTTTATATACAACTATTAATTATTGCTAACGAAAAACGATTCTAAGTAGAGTTCGGTTGTACATGTTTTAATAGGCCGTCATATTTACGAGTTTTATCAACATTATATATTAAAATTCATATAAAATAGATGTCCTAAGATAATGGAGACGGATCCAGCCACTGTTATAAGTAATTTAATGTATATCTGTAAGCAACGATAAACCATTGCTGACAAAAAACGATTCTGAGCGGAGTTCAGTTGATAGTGATGATTTGTCAACAATAAATATGTCATATTATAGTTAAATAATTAAATATGCTCTATTTATTTTCGTTAATAATATTTGTTTAGTGCTGTACCAATTTCCCCCTGTTTTCCAACGTTTTTCCCTGTTTCTCTATATTTTTTCTTAGTTTTGTTATATTTGCTGAGAAAACTTCAGAGAAAATCGAAAAACGACCTCTTCAAAGTACCTCCCCAGTGAAATTTTATTTCAGAAACATGCTATTATTAAAAGTTGGAGCAAAATTATTAGTAAAAATCGGAGCAAGTTTACTATAAAAAAACATGTCCACAGACTAAGAAAAAAAAATAAACATCTTAGTAAAACCAATAGTTCCCTCGCTACGCTCGAAATTTAAAATAAACAACTTTTATAAAACCATAAGCTTTTTCACTCCACTCAGAATCTAAAATAATAATTGAGTATAATGAAGTATCCTTTTTGTTATATGAGTTTTACTATTAAAATACACAATTGAAGTGTACAAATCCACAATTACAATCCACCAAATTGTTCATTCTAGTACACTAATGATTATTTATTATTACCACATCTTTATAATATAGTTATTATTAAGTAGATGGTGAGAATGGCGAGTACTTCCTACATATGCTAGAATACGAATAAAAATATTCACTATTTCAAGGAACATAACATATTGAGAACACGACTAGAATACTTGCCGGTACAGGCTGAGGAATGGACACTAGAACACTAAGATCCCTAGTATGGCTCTAGTATAGTACAGTGGAATATAATTGCCTTTAGGTCTGGCTTAATAGTTTAAATAGTTTCACTGTTCCACTAATAGTGGAACAGTAAAAGCCACGCCTGTGGAGTGACTATACTAGTCCCAAGTAATATTGAGCTACCACACTTACGCAGCAAAGATGCACGCTTAGAACAGTTAACAAAGCTAACGATGCTCACTGTTGTGCCAAATGTAAGCTGGTACATCAAATTTCAAGTTAAAACCAAGAAAAATTTCATGAAGCACGACCAAGAATCTAGTAATATAAAACTTCAATGTCAAAAAGGAATGATAGGAAAACTGGGCAACAGCAGGCTTCTAAAATAGCAATCTTGTGTCTAATTTCACAAAAAGTGTACAAGAAATGGATCATCCGCTATATGTATGCTCCGTAATTAATAGATTTCAAACGGGGTACGGCAAGTGCAGTGCCATGATATTCCAATGAAGACTAAAGGATAGCCCCGCCTGTAACTGTGGTCTTAGCTATAAAATTAACATCATAATATGGACTGTTTAAAGAGAAAATTCAGTCAAGGTTTTAAAAAATTTTACGTGGCGAATAATGATGCATTAGAATGGATTCGTGAATCAGATAATCATTAATCAGCTTTTAAAACAATGAGTTATAACTGTATTTATTATTTCATTACATAGTCATTTTGGTTTTGTTTTTCGTTTTTATATATAACTGTATTAACTTTATATACCAACTATACGAAATAAATAAAATATACTAGATGAACAATAAGCATTGTTAATAATATGTTTTTTATCAACTAATTATTTATAATACTTATTGTTCACCTAATATATTTTACCTAATACGTTTCTATCAACTATTATCAATAATCTGTTGCATAAATATTTACTTAATAAATTCTATTTATATGTCTGCGTACATGTTATTTCGCATCTATTCATAAATTAAGATTATCGCGACTATTATGTTATTGATAATAATATGTTAAATAATAAATATTATAATGAATACATGTGGTTAAATAACAACAATAATTTTAATCTTTCAATTTAATTTGCATGTACCTATAATAACAAATAATAAATGGATTTTATCATAATTTAAGTGTGAGTGTAAGAAAAACTAATGAAAAAATAAATAAAAACAAAATAATTTGCCATCAATTTAATAACTTTACAAATCTTATATAATGAAAAACCTTGATCTGAGATTAAAATCTGATCTACGTTTAAATTATTCTCGGTTAAACACAATTTCATATTCTGGAGGTTCAAAAAAACTTAGTTTTTTTAACAATAACCATCAACTTTATTAATATTTGCCTAATATACAAATACAGCCTATATAGTTTCAACCATCTTAACTAAAAAATATTTTATTATCTGCAAGTGTTCATTATATAATGTTGTTAATCGCTGATTACTGATTAGTGATTAGTAATACATTTTATACTTAATTATGAATATAATATACGTAATAACAAAAAAGTATATTCTATGAATTAAGTTTTTTTTTTTTGAGGTCTAGTTCTATTATAAACCGAGGTCAAACTTTAAATTATTTAACAGATAAACTGTATGACCAAGGATATATAAGCTAAACGCTTGAACTTTCAATGTGCAACATATTGTATAAACTATTAAACCAAAGATCGATATTAATATTAAAAA
Organism: Cinara cedri; assembly: GCA_902439185.1. Classification (NCBI taxonomy): domain Eukaryota; kingdom Metazoa; phylum Arthropoda; class Insecta; order Hemiptera; family Aphididae; genus Cinara; species Cinara cedri. Next base: position 87,365 of record CABPRJ010000514.1, on the reverse strand, counting down.
AAAAAAATCAACATTATAAAACAATATTAGTTTAACAAAAACAAATAATATTATCTTTTAACAATAGTTAAGAAATTAGAATTTCGTAACTCATAACTCATAAGACTACTGATACAGTGATGTGATACACTGATACTTATAAGTAACATACCATTGGGCGTCTACACACGGAGCTATTCGTTAAAAACTAATTACTGACGCATATCACTAACCAGTCCACTTTGACCCCACAACCTATGTTATTTAATGGAATACAACAGTCGGTGCTACTGGTTACTAATTAGTTACTAATGCGTTAGTGATCAGTTTCAACTGTTTCAAGTGATTCAACTGTCGAGTCACTTCCAAATTGCAAAAGAAAAAACTAACGTAAAGTTGGTAGAAGTAGAAAAACATACCACTCCATACAACTTTACTAAGAATTTCTTTCGGTGTACGAATGAACCCAAAATCTTCTTCGTCTTCTAATTATTTAGTTATGGTAATATGCATCATTCTTTTATCACTGAAATCATTCATGGTGTTGAAAAATGCAGGTCCTACTTCCATAACCAGTCAACATAATAAACTAGTGATTTCGATCACTTTTCAGTAGGCTCGTCTGCGGATCTGTTACCAATACGTTAGTAATCGATAAGTAATTTAAATCACGAACTAGTTTAGTTTCTATTGAGTAGCTCCATGCGTAGAGGGCCTAATAATTTATTTATAATTGCATTTACGTAAACTGTAAAGATAGGAATAAGTGGATTGGTGGCTAGAGTTTCTTAAATCACGTTACGAAGACACAAATACAGAATTACAGAATTATTCACTAAGCGTACTTACTCCACTTTTTAGTTACATTTTGCATATATTCAAATTCTGATTTATGAAATTTTTGAGTGTAGTTGAAGCCAATATTTTCGAATACTTAGATTTTTTACAACATTTAAATAGTACCTACCCTATGGCGATAACAACTTTGGATTTTCAAATAAAAACCTATATTAAAAATTACATGAATAGATGGAGTATTACTTTAAATAAGTTTAAGTTTTGGTGTCAAAATGTTTGATTTTCGTCAACCCGTTAACGAGATATTCCTCTTTCATCATTAATTTGTCGCTTTTTGCCGATTTTACGCAATATGTATGTACAACTCAATATGTAATATAGTACATACAATATGTATGTATGTATATAATTTACATACTCAATTTTTATAAAAACTACTTAAAAAATCTAAAAACAACTTTCTTTATGAGCATCTAGATTCCGAATTGAACAAAAAAAGTCTCTTAGCATTTGTTTAAATAAAGCAATATTTCTGGTAGAAAACATAATTTGCAAAAACTAAAAACAATGAAATCAGTAACACCGCGGCGTGCTGTAAATATTTGCCACTTGACTTATAATTTTCTTTCCGGTTTTTCCCAATTACTTTGAAAACCCCTTGGAAAATCAAAAATGACTTCTCTAATGCACCAACTAGATACAATTTCCTTTTAAAAAAATTGCTTCCTTGATACATTAGAGCAAGATTTCTTTTAGAAAAGTCTTTTACAAATAGAAAAAAAAAACACAAATCATAGCATAACCGGATATACCTCCCTACACCCTGAATCTAAAATCTTTTTTGTTCATTGGTTATTTTTATGTATTTTATAGTTCTACAAAATAATAGCTTATATAAAAATTATAAGTTTCCCCCCCTACAAAAAGTTAATTACGGTACTGGCAGACACCAACGTATAATAGATAAAGTTTTAGTGAGTCTGAATGTCTTAATACTTTTCATTTACCCGTATATGAGTCAACAAGGGTGTAAGTATGTAAGTGGGGGATTAGATGGGGCCAATAAAAATATATTATATATACAGTGACACCTCGGAATGGATATTTTAAAAGTAAAAATAATATTCCACTTTTAAGCTTAGGTAGGGGGAGAGTAGTGGAGCAATAATAAAACACTGTGCCACTACACAAATGATACTCCACTACTATCAGTAACGTAATTGAAAATGTTTGTAGGGTGGGCAATGCCACCCACTGGGCATATCAAAATAAATCTTCATAGCAATTTCTTGGAAGGTTAGCTCTACACAACCCCCTCCTTACCAATATTTAATAACTCACCGCCAGGATTCAGAAGTTTTCTATTGTATTAAAAACACGTCTACATTTTTAAAATCACAACATCCTAATCAAGTTCGAACGTGTATAAGTATGTAAAGCTTAAAGTGAAATTTACGAATTATTTTGGCATTAACTACTAAGACTGTTGCTTAGCTAGTATAATAATTAGCTATGAATATTTGGTACCTATCAATACAATTAAACATTTATAATTTTAGATTCTGAATGTAGTGAAGAATGCTTTAATGCTTTATAATGCTTTTATTATTTTTCAATTTTGTTTTTTGTTGTAATTCAGTTTAAAATATTCGTAGAGACTTAAAATTTGAATATAAAACTTATATTTGCTTTTTCTGAACGTGATAAAATTTTTAAAAAATTTAAACAAATGTTGAAGTATTTATAAACATATTAATTTTAAAAGTTTTATATGTAATATTTATTCGGTAGGTACTCTGTGTAAAATTGTTAGACTTGAACAGAAATGTTTCAAAATTTAACAGGAGGTTCTTCAAAAGTATTAATTTGTGGTCAAAGTTTTAGATTGATGCAGTGTTTTTTTTTTTTTATAAAGGAATTTTAATATCATTTTTGACAAAAACAATTATGTGGAGCAAATTTAATTTTTCAATTTTTTTTTTCTTTGAATATATATTAAGCGAACTAAGTTTCGAATAATATAATGCGGATATTATGTTATGTTAAATGATTATATATTGTCTTCTTAAAGCATATTTGTCATGATCTAATAATTTTTTATGCCATATTATCATACTTCAGGTTCCAAGTACAAACCAGTTTAACGAAAATTAATTTTCTGCATTTTTTTCCCCTTTACCTAAACAAGGAAAAAACAAATGTATTTTAAATGTACCTAGAGACCTAAGCTATTACTCCCTCGGACTATTTTAATTGCAAAATACCCCTCGATTTGTTGTGCAAACTTTTCTACCAAAAATCTTGCTCCGATGTATCAAATGTTGCATATTTTCTGAAAGGAAATTTTATCTCCATGGTAATTTAGAGTAGTCGTTTTTTGATTTTTCAGGCAATTTTCATAACCGGGAAAAACCGGGATAAAATGTCGGAAAAACGGAAAACATACGAAATGTAGGTATTAGTAAAAAATAGTATGGTCTTTTTTTTTCTGTGTGCAACTTTTCTACCAGCAATTTCGTTCGGATTTAAAATGCTTTTTTCTGAACGGAAATCTAACTGGGAAAGTATTTTTAGGAGATCATTTTTCAATTTTTCCATGAGTTTTCTAAACAAATGTGATAATCCGGGAAAAAACATGAAAAAACCGGAACAACGGGAAAATCTGTACAGTAAACAAATATTAAAAAAGATAATATATAATATAATGCCTATTTAATTATTTTAACATAATATAACATATATATTGTTGACAAAGCATCACTACCAACTGAACTGCGCTCAAAATCGTTTTTTCGTTTTTTCGCAATGGTTTATCGTTGCTTACAGATATACATTAAATTACTTATAACAGTGGCTGCACCTGTCGCCATTATTTTAGAACTTTTTTTAAATTTCATAATAGTTTTGAAAATTTTCATTTGAACATCTAATTTGTATAAAATAACAATATATTATATAAATATGGCTCATGGGGGGACCTATTCCCCATACCCTCCTCTCCGTTGTTATACCCCTGACTACTCACCCACTTTCTACACTTAATCAGTAGTAGTGAACATGTAAAAAGATGGCCTTCATTCTGCTGCCCATCATATTCGCATCCTTCCTCTTGTATTCCCTTTTTTTTCATATTACTTGCTGTCCTTCCAGTTTCTGTTCGTAATCTATTTAGTTTCTTTCATGTTGATCATGATAAATGACTTCTGAGTGATGAGTTTTATTTTAGATCCTTCCATAGCTGTGATTTAAACCCTTTCATTTTCACCTTCCATAAGTCTATTCCTTTCACTTCAGGCATCGATGATAAGCTGATTGTTGTCTTCAAATGAAGTTTTTCCTCATATAATATAAATAAGTACCATATATACCTTTTATTATTATTCCATCATACAATTTTTTATCAGTTTTTGTTTAAGTAATAGTTTCATTTAGATACATATTGTGATAACCTCTTTTCCAAAATTTTTGTTGAGTTGGAACTCCCTCAAATCCCTGTTATCTACGCCTATAATTTAAGCAATTACTGAAATACGTTTTTAGCCTTCCCCTATAGTGCAAAATTCTGGCTACGTCACTGCATTCGGTACAATATGGTATAAAGATAATACGTATTTATTACTAATTACAATGATGCAATTTGAAAACTTTACTTTCGAAATTAATTATTCCATAATTACACTATGCATTTATTTTAGAGGCCTTTTGTTTTTTTTTTTTTTTGCGTGAATATATTTTTGCTAGGGTATATGCCACTGTGATACGGCCTCCCTTTGCACATAAAACATTAATAGGCTTATTATTTCAAAACAAAACTTTTCAAAAAAATCAACTTATTATTACGTAAAATTTTATTATTTTTTCCGTGTTAGACACTTTCTCTTTGAGCACCGGTGGTATACGTTTTATAGTTTTTCAATATTTTTAATGCATATTTAATGAACGTTATGAATACCATCTGTTGAGTTTTATACCATTATTGTTAAATAGTTTAATGCCGTTAGGTACATTCACTGTATATTTTATTTTATGACATGTTTGATGTTTACATCTTACATTATTACAGTACATAAAATATTAAAATATATTAAATATACTATACACCAAATTTACGATGAATATATTGGTTCTTAATTCTTTCTTTTTTTTATTCCTTTTTTCTTAGATTCACTAATAACTGCAAGATTTACGACTTATAGCACTTAAAATTCACAAAAAATCAGATAAAACATTAAAATAACTTTGAAAAAAAGCACTTTAAGAAAATATTATTAGACCAAATAGTAGAAGTTTTAAATGTCCCTTGTGTAACGAATCTAAATTATTAAATATAATTGTCTAACACAACAAATTATTATCAAAAATGTATTTCGTTTAAATAAAATTGTACGTATTATAAAAAAAATAACTTTGAGCAAATAATTTGTATAGCGTTAGAAAATTGTATATAATAAGTTAAATCCATTAGAAAGAGGATAATTAAACTCTTCTACCATTACGTCTAATAATATTTGCTTGAAGTGCTTTTTTTCAAGGTTTTTTTAGACGTTTTTATGTGCTTTTTTGTGAATTTTAAGTGCTATAAGTCCCGAATCCTACAGTTATACTATTTTATGGTTGATGTTAACATATATTATTTGTTTATAAATAATATTATGTAGGAAGATTGAAGGATTGATTTACTTGTACAGAATATGTTTTATCCCTTCCTCATACTAACTTTAATTATACCTCTTAAATTATTATCTACAAAAATATATTCCTTCACATGGCCGCTTTAATATCAACGAATTTCTACCTCGTTACACTATCATTATTCTTTAAAAAATGCATACCGAAACACAATGTAATTATATCCAACTAGACACAGCGATGATGACTATTGTTACTAAACACTTATACTACCAGAATTATTGTATTTAAAGTAAATAATATTCAAAATGCGTTATTTAAGAACGATTCTGAATGTAAAATATTGTTTATTTAAAACCAGGAATCACTGATTGATAACAGTATCGCGATCTAACACTATCATATTCTATTGATTGAATTATTTTCAAACTTATGTTGAATCCAGACCGTGCTATTCAATTTAATATATATTTTTATAAGAGAAAGAATACATACGTAATGTTTTATCAAATAAATTTAATTTGAAAAAAAGACAAATAGACATATTTCACACGATACGTGGGCCACTATTGTAGGTTAGAAGTTATGAAGATAGAGAGGAAATTAAATGTATATCTGTACGCAAAGATAAATCTTTGTTAACGAAAAGCGATTCTGAGCGGAGTCTGAACAAATTGTCGGTAGATAAAGAATAAGAAATAATTTACTTTAGGTTTATAATTTTATTTTAACTTTAAATTTCTGGTTTATAAATATAAAACAATTTCAAGCTTATTGAAAATTAGCAAAATCAAATTTAATTTCTATTTGATTTTACTCGTTGTCAATAAAATAATATAAAATACATATTCAACTTTGCATATGAGGTCTATTATTGACTTATTAATTAATTATTGTAAATTGGAAAACGTAGGTACCTAATTTCCTAAAGCCTTGTGTAGCTTTCAGTATCAATTTGTGTTCATTCTGTACAATCATTTTATTTGTGTCAACTAATCTATATTTTTATTGAGAAGTCCGTAATGCTGAATCTTGTGATCTTTTAACTCATAAAATATTTAAAATTATTATGTTAACGTTTTAACATTAAAATCTATATTAATATCTTCGTAACGTGATTTAAAAAACTCTTAGACCCACCCACTCATCTATGGCTATCTTTACAGTTTAGATCAATACAATTATAAATGTAATGTAATAAAGCTTTTTTTTAAAAAAATAATTTTAATATCAAATTTTGACAAAAATCGTAAATATTATGGCCTTCAAAAATGTCATCGTAATTTATGTAACCGTTCTTAATTGATTGAATCTATCTTATTCAAAATACTCTATGATAATTCACCTAACCTAACCTCATAACTGTATATTAAGTTGCATCCAAATTCTATTTCAGTACTAGTAATCAAATAAACAATATTTTTTCGTTTCGTTATATTTTAAATCATCATTTATACATGTCAAATCAAATATATTTATGTGTTGAAAATTAAAAAGCGCTGATAAGACAAGTACAGCCATTATTATAGGTAGGTAGTTGGGAAGATGGGATGCATAAAGTATTTTAAATTATACCAGTAACTAACGAATAAACTATTGTTAACGAAAAATGATTCGGAGCAAAATTCGGTTTTACAGATTTTGAAAGGTCATAATATTTACGATTTTCACAAAAATTAAATTTTAAAACGCTTACAACAAAAAAAAAAAAAAATACAAAAAAATTAATTTCTAAGTAGGTACTTGAGGTCTGAAACGCAAAACAGAGGTCTTAGGATAATGGAGACGGGTGCAGCCTCTGTTATAGATATTTAATGTATATCTGTAAGCCATCTGTAAACCATTGCTAACGAAAAAACGATTCTGAGCGCAGTTCAGTTGGTAGTGTTCTCATTAACAAATTTTTTAAATCAGAAAATATTAATAATAAACATAAATATGAAGGCATTTGTATTTACTTATATATTGATTAATATTTACACTTGAGATAGGTAGACATAGTCAGTGGCCGCGTAAACTTTTTATTTCAATGACGCAGTAAAAATTGTCATCGCCTACCCTCCTTTATGTATAAACACAAAATAAAGAAATAATGCTTACCAAATAAGAGATCGACTTTCTTGATTTTTAAATTTTAATCTTTAGAATAAAGTGTTTTCCATTATATACTATACACGTTGCACCTCAAGTATATTATATCTACTTAACCATAAACATAAACATTAAACACCCACCTACCCACCCTTTTTTTCGTAACACAGCTGAAGTTAGAGGGGAAAGGTACGATAGAGCGAGGAATTTATTGTATATCTGTATGCAAAGATTGGTAACGCAAATTTATTCTGAATGGAGTTCGGTTATATATGTTTTTAAAGGCCCTAATATGTATGATTTGAGAATAATAAATTTCGTAAATCTCTCCGTCTTTTTCCAGTTTTTCCTATTTATTATGAAAACCTTTGGTACCGCCCCAGTAAAATTTTCTTTCAGAAAAAGCATTACATAAATTGAATATCAAAGGAAAATTTCTGTTAGAAAAGTTATCCACAGAAAAATAAATTATTATAAAACCTTATTATAAAAAAATATTATTATAAATACTATAACCAATAATATAAGGTGGGTGATTGTATTAAGTGGAAGTTGATAATAAAGGTGGCTAATTCCAAAATAATTGGGATGAAGGCAAAGAAAAAAAGAAAAAGAAGAAGAAGAAGAAGGAGACGAAGAAAAAGATAATGGTAATAGTAGTAATAGTAAAAGGGAGAAAGGAATCAGAACAGCAAGAATTGTAATAAGAATAAATGTAAGTAGGAGGAAATAAATAGAAAGGAAGACTGAAAAACAGGTGGTTGTATGCAATATATATTATATGAAGACAGCCGGTTGATGCAAAGTGGTAAATCTGGTCAAGTGAAAGTTTAAAACAAGAGTGGCCGACCCAAAAGTTTAAATGAAAAAAATGTGTATTTTTGATGGCACATGTGTGCTCTGTGTAGAAATAAACATCGATCTTATTTTTATCGCATTGGCATGCAGAACATTTTTCATACTTGAGAAAAAATAAAAAAAAAAGGACCCACCCAATCAAAACATGGATTTTTATGGATTTCTTACAAATAATTACAGCAACAACTTAATTTAGCTATAATTTATTATATTCTATATTGACTACATATTATAGGGCATAGGCTATCATATAAGTAGGGTATATTATTAATATAATACACAAAACTAAAAGCATTTCTGATCTCTGAACTACTCAATCTCAATCAACATTCAAAATATTTAGTTGCTCACCCACCCACTCATTTTAGTCATGAGACAATTACCACAAATAAACATACTTCGACATGCCACTGCTTTATTGTATATTCGCCCGACTATACATCATGAATAATTTGTGTCGACAACAATCTTATTTTGAAAAATGATGATAATCGTACTATAGTCCATACGGGTAATCATATCGCTATTTCTTGACCGTCAATGCTATTAACACGTCATGCTCGCACGAAATTTGAATTGGTTTTTAATATAATATTTAACTATATAAAACCACCTATATAAACATTTGATATTATTTTCTCAATATTTTAACTTTACAACTAACAGAACAAATTTCCATTTCCTGATTAACTATACATATATTATATTATCGAAATCTAAATCTAAATATTTATATTTGATTATATTTCACATTTTTTTAGGTATCTATCCTTTTTTACGAATTAAAATAATGACTTCAAAAAAAACCTTCAGGTGCCTGGTTTGAGAAACAAAGAAATCTGAAAGAATCCAGTATCTTATCAAATCTTATCCGCATTGTTAGGCTAATGACTTTTGAAATCTAGTTCAAAAGAAAATCTAATAGTTTCTTAACAAACTGATATTATATTATAATTTTCGATAAAATTATTTATGTAGGTATGTTTTCTATTAGAAAAATCGCTCCAATAAAGTAACGACAAGAGATCATAACTGTTGTACTTTTAATATAGTTGGTGAATAAGAAAAACCGAAAAAAAAAAAAAACGTAGAAAGAACGTTCAATTTTCAAAAATGTCTGTAAAGTCTCACTAGGAAAATGTAAATGTTAAATCTGTTCTGTTAAGTCTGATTGTAAATGGCTGTCGCACCGGCAATCCAATTTCTGCGGATACAATACGCACTACCCCACAAATTGATCCAGTTCATAACATAAGTCTAACGAGTACGACTAGTATGAGCGTACGATGTGGAAATATCAATGCTTACGTAACAAAAAAATATGAGAGATGATTGATTTATAATTGCCAGTACAGAATGTAATCAAATTATTATTATTACCAGGTAATAAAAATAACGATAATAATAATATTATCTATTTTATAGATTAATTGGGTTTTGGGAAGTCCAAATGGAATTATATACGTACAAACGTTCACCGGATTATTATCGGTGGTGCAGAATTAAAACTTTTCATTATAAACTTATAACTAAACATATATTTAGCTACGAAATATCATGGTCAAACTGCATATTTATCAAATAAATTTCAAAATGAAGTCATGCATTTGCTAGGTTCAAAAGTAAAAAAAGAAATCTTTAATAAAATAAAAAAAATAAAAATATTTTTCTACAATTTTTGATTCTATTCCGGACGACACGCATAAATATCAGCTCTGTTAAAATATTATATCAGTTACTGTAGAATTTGGAGAACAATCCTGTAATGTTATGCTCACACAACATAATATTATAACTGTATCATTATTTATTATTTATATCATAACAAAAATGTTACTAAAAGATTCAAATATGGCCGATTACTTGGTATTTTACAAAAGGAAAATAATTTAATAAATATAACGGATCGTTTGCTATTCGAGAGGGATACAAGCTTATCAACAAACAAAATAATTTAAAATGTGTCAAATATAATAGAACTCCATGCCATCTACTGCGGCCCTTTAGGACACTGCCGCCTCAGTCATACTATTGTATATTACCTTATTCTCGCAATTCGCGTATTAATTATTTTATATCGACATCGACGTGAATGCCATCTATTCCGTTTTTTTAAGCACACTAATTCCAATGGTTTTCTTTCATTTGAAAAGAACCCATATCCGATCCATTATCTTCATTAAGAACATTTAAATATAAGTCAAATAAAATTAAGCAATAGGTACACAACATCAATCGGCCCTTTAATGATACAGCCGTGTCGTCATCATTCTCTTGCACTATAACCATTATAATTATTTCTATACAAATTTAAAATCAACACATAACACTATTTTTTTTTTTTATGGTTGATCTTTTTATGGCTTGTTTAAACATATAAAATTGAATGGTTTTTCAATTGAATATGAAGCGTCTAGACTCCTCGAGAAATCCCAAGACGACCACTCTGTCTAGAATCCTGCACACAGCAACAACTACGTTCCACCAACTTCTTTCGAGGATCTCTTTCGAATAGCTAGCTCCGATTTTTAGCAGCTATAATCACTCGTGTTCGATTTATTTATTAATTTACTTTATAATTCAACCTTTTATTTTCCTAATTTAAAGATTAGCATTTTTAATCTGAGTGCACACAGGTGCTAAGTGTTAATTAATTAAATTGGTTTATCTTAATTAAATTTTGATTGCCGTCCAACAACTCTAGGATCACGTGAGGATATCCATAAGTATACAACCTAACGTTCCAACACCGTGGGCAGGTAAAATAATTATATCTTTCTTTATTTATTGATCTCGTCACCATTCTCGGATTCATGACTCCGAATCCCTTTCAAACATCGGAAGGAAGGTAGTAATATAATTAGTAGGCTGAACTTTTATTATGATTAAAGATAAATCATTATTTGCAGTACCAAAAACTAGATCAATTATTTTATATTATATAGGTACATTTTTATATCTACTCCTCTATATTTTATTCTTTGTAGGTACTTCTACGTAATATCCTATCATCTTAAATATGTTTGTCTTCTATTACTATACTTAGTGTCCTTAGTCTACTACTATCTCACCCCTACCATAAATTTGTATTTCCTCTCCTAACACGTTAATACTCTTTTTTTTCCTATTTTTTGTATTACTACAAAGTGGAGCCCAACTTTCAAGCCCAGTTTTACTTGCTGAGAATTGTGACGAATTATTGAATATAACAGTTAAGATACTTTATTATTTACGTAAGCATCTATCATTTATAATAATACTTATACAATAAGAATTATACAAATTAAAAAAAATAAATAAATAATAATAGTAATAATAATAACTAAACAGATTAAAACAGTTAGTTAAAGATATCGAACTTTTCATATATAAATGTTCATATTTATTACTTAAAAAAAAAAAAAAGAGAACACAGAGAATAAGTAGAAAATCGAAGGGGTGGATATTAGTATACGTCATACATCTATAGAAAAATATATTTCTATTTATCTTTTAATTTAGATGATAATTGTAGAATATCGAAAATGTATTACCATTTAAAGAATCAAATAAAGGAATTATTAATAAAGAAATATTAATTAAATCTAACCCTAAGTTCTAAATTAATATAATTATAATTAGACTAAAAAGGCAGAAAAAATATAAGAAAAGAAGCAATATTTAAAAAAAGTATATAAATAAATAAATAACAATATTAATATTATATATAAAACCCGAAGAGACAATTAAGTCCAAAGAGGTAAATTATTGTATTTATTATTTTAATTAATTATCAAAAAATATAAAACCCTAAAGAGACAATTAAGTCCGAAGAGATAAATAATTATTGTTATAAAAAAATTATATATAAGCACAGAAAATTATATATTATTTGCATTTAATTATAAAGAATATAAAAAACCTAAGAGACAATTTAAGCCGTAAAGGTAAACTATTATTATTATTCAATCATTAAAATAGAAATATTAAATAAAACTAAAAAAAAAAAAATAGAAAATATTTAACAAGATACAGATTATTCGTGTAGTTATAGTTATATTTAAAGAAAATAATAATAATAATCAATAGGTAGTCACTAAGTTGAAACATAAATACAATAAATATTAACCAAAAAAAAACACTCTTTAAAAATGTGGATTAATATAACTTTTTTTCTCATCGCTCATAATTCGAATAAATAAAATATTTAGGTGCACATATAAATAGGTAACAGAAACAATACGTACTAAAATAACAAAAATCCTCACATGTCTGAATTGGAACAAGATAATCAGGACAATAAAAAACTTCCTATTATAGATTTTACAGCAATATCCACAACTTGGGTTCATAAATTAACCAAAGACAAATTAATTATCGAATTATCTCGCCGAAATTTAATAACAACAGGGCTGGTAGCCGATTTTAAAGCGAGGCTACTTAGATATTTGAGAGGAGAAAATAATCCAGAAGAGTTTAATAGTGAAAAACCTAAAAATAAATGTCTTATTGCACCATAATCTTTAAACAAAATAGACAAAGTCAAAATAAATCCCTCAGTGAGTGATAATAAAAGACCATATTTCAAACCAGGTAATTTCTCGGGGGCCATATCAAAAAATATAGATACCTTTTAAAAAAAATAAAATAGGGCAGACTTTATAAATGGTTGGTCTGAAACAGATAAAACTCAATTTATTTCTGTCTTCTTGGAGAGCCCCGCTCTAAAATTTTACGATAATCTACAATACACTTCAGAAAAATTAGAATAGGAAGAAATAGAAAAAAAAATACGTTTAGAAATTGAACTCATAGCACAAACTGATATGGTTCGTATGATTTTGGAAAAAAGAAAACAATTATCAAACGAACAAACGGTCGCGTATATTAATGATGCCGAATTCCTATGATAATCAAATGTCCCAGGAGGAAATGATTAGAAATATTATGAAGGGATTATACCATCCATAATCCGATATATATGTATAATGGGCAACGAAACACTGGCTGAACTAAAAAAGAACGTTAGGAAATATGAAATTATTGAAATTATGATAACTCCTAAAACCCCTTTTGATATTGAGACGGAGATTATACAGTCTAAAATACAACAAATAAATAAAGATAACAATTCAAAGAAACCCGAAATTGATAGATTACGTGAAGAAGTAGAGAATTCAAAATTATTAATAAACTCCGAAAGTCCTAAACAAAATTATGTAGACTATCAATACAATACTTCTACTCCGCGTATATATTATGTATAACAAAATAATAAAGTAAAAAAAAAATTATTAAAACGGTTAATACCCCATTCGTAAATAAATGAAGTAAATAAATATATACATTTTTATTTATTATCTTCACTAATATGTATAGGTACGTTAAATGCACTTCATAGTATTCCTCCCCCACTGCTGATTTTCGGATTAAGTATATATTGGCGGGATTTAGTGATAAGAGAATGGTTTCAGCGCCAAATAATTTAAATTGGCACCCCACATAAGTCCTCTTCAAAATTTGATACCATAAAATCCCATCCAAGGGACGTAGTCTGGAATTCGTCCGATCACAACTTAACTTTGGAAACGGTATATAGGTCTCTTCAAGACCACTCTCACCAAATAAGTGTCAATCGGAAGGAATGAAAAAAGGAATGATTCTCCAACATGATCGGCGAGGCATTTACATATACATCAAGTATATCCCCTCAGGATTTGTTGATATAAAAGAGTACTTGAAACGCGAAATTAAACTGGGACCCCCGTACAAGTTCCTTCTTTAAAGAGTATATTAGGATATATTATATCCTTACTCTATGAACAGAGTACACGCGAATGGTTTGATCAGAAACAATCGTTTAGTCGTACGCCGTCGTCATACAATCCTGTACGCCACCGCCGCCGTGTATACAGCCAGTCATAATATCTACATACCTACCGCCAAATAAATCATCATAATAAATAATACACAGGCATAATATATTGTTTCAATTATGGGCGTACGTAGGATCTTTTTCAGGTTATACAGGATACCACTAGCGCATCTAAATGTTATTTTAACCTCGTCAAATTCTGATAAAAAAATGTACACAAATATTGAAATGTCTTACCAACTTTTTAATTAAAAATGTAATTTTTACTTAAAATTCAAATTGAATTACAACATAAAACGTACATATTTTGCAAATTTTTGATTTAACTTATAATATAGTTTTTGAAAGCCTCGGGGACGTAGCCCCCTAATGCCCCCTTAATCTTGGCCTAGTATTCAAGGTATGCAGCTGCTTTCCCTACATACCACTTGCCTACGGTTTCGATCAAACTAATGGAAACATAGACAAATTATATTTACTTAAAACGTAAGTCGTAACATTTATTCAAACTATAACGGAACATTTGTGTGAGCAAATCCATGTACGTGGTAAGGCCGTTAAAACAAAATGTTATCGATATTTTGTTCCCTACGTACGTCGTATAACATGCCGTGTATCGGCGGCAATGAGATTGATTGTCGGGCGAGTGGATTATAGACGTATAATATAATAGAATAGGAATGATAGGTGTTTTACGAATAATACATTAAAGCTATACGACAGGTATATAATCTACATTGATTAATACTCTAAAAACAAGATTGATTTTATAAAGATTTTTTGGTTAAGCCATATAAATTAACTTAGCAACGAAAGCTAAAAGGTATTTATTGTACAAATAATCGTATAGGTGTGCATATTTTACTTGATAAAAAAATATAGTAAAAGACTTATTAAAAATCAAGAATAATGGAAGTAATCATTACAAACTAGGATGAAAAAAAACAGTACATTTAATTTTGTAAAATTTAAAAATACTATTACTGGTGTTTAAATAAAATTAATTTTGTATAGTATGACCTGATTTTATCATCTATTTCATTAGTACTTTTGTTTAGAATACCTTTTTGTAAATAGCATATATAAAATATTATACTTGTGTATACCTAAATTTTATATTTATTAAATAACAAAAAATATTTTTCAGTATTGAATAACAATGTACTTATGTAATTTTAGTTCCAAATTTCCAGTTCATTGGGAACTACAACCAGTAACATAACACTTTTCTACCATCATATGATGTTAAAATGAAAAAATGTTATTTCCAACTTATATTAAATTTAAAAAAAAATGACAACAAACACGTTACACGGATAGATGAATAAGTTACATCAAATACTGTATGATAATTTAAAGCATTTTGTTAGTTTGTTACAATTTTCGCTTAAACGCAAATATACGATTCTTCCACGTCGAATTATATTCTTTATTATTACTAGAGGTGGGTAGTTCATGAGTGAGTTGACTCTTTTGGGTGAATCGAATGAATTGATTCAGTGTGGTATAGTTCAGTGACTCAGTGACTCGATGACTCAGTGCTACCACTGGTTCTAAACAATTATTCACGAATCACGGATGTGTGTTATCAGTCCGACAATTCGCCTATACAGCCTGCTATGCCACAATATACATAATATGAAATTCTATTATTATTTGTCATTACAAGTAATGTTATGACGTTATCACTAATTATTACTGTTTGTCTCAAGCATAGACGTACAATATATTATACATTGTCTATGGTGCAAGATTGTCATATAGATAAGCCGGCGTACCGCCAATTAAGAGCGTTAAGGTCACCCAAAATACCCAAGGTCGTCTGGTGGTGTAAAACTGCATTAAAGGTGGAGAATCACTGATCGGTAGTTTTAAACTTCCATGTGTCATGTGTGCATTGTGCTCTCCGGGGTGACGGAATTCATAATTTTGATATTCTCTTTTGTTATACCACGTGATGTCTTGTTTTCTATTTCATATTACCGCATGAATTAATTTTAGGAAGATTATATTCCGTATTCGTTTCAAAATCGTTTTTATAATTAATTCTTGAGTATTATCGTATTTCTGTGTTCAAAGGTTTAGACGCCAGCGTCTTGCAGTCTCTTGCCGACAACGACGCACTTGATTTTTCAAGGCTTGCTCATCGTTGTTTCCACGACGTTGACTTAAATTACACGGTAAGTGAATCATATCCATTCGATATGTGTTTATTAAATTATTAAAAACCAGTTATCAATTAGGTTTGCTTGCTTATAACGACTTTTTTTTTAGGTTAGATTTTGTTATTAAGAAGGGGGTATTCGAGATTTTTAAAAATCTACATAGGGGGAGGGGCTTAGAATCACTGTTCTACATGCTTCATAATTAGCATTCTGAAAACGTGTTCGATGTCGTTTGCAGACATATCTTGAGAGAATGCTACGCACAGGATCTTATCAATTAGAGAGGTAGTGCGTGCGCCTAGCGATGCCTACGTTCCCGGTGTAGTACTCAGAAGCGTTAATAAGTAATTAACACTTAAACAAAATATTTGAAATTTAGAATATCACGTACAATAGTGAGAAATAGGAGATAAGGGTCTAGAACAATTTGCTGCTACTGTCTTTCGCCGTGACTCATTCACCTTGAGACGTTTCACCATATTTAAAATTTCATTATCAAAACCCAGCAATAGGTATGTATCCTCGGAGTGAAGTTTTAAGTGAATTTGATTTTTGTTTTTTGAATTATTATGGAATCATTAAAGCTTTATTATTTTAATGATATTTTAAATTACTTTAAATAAGTCGGTATATATTATGTTACTGTTAATGTCCGCAGTTGATGAATGTTAACAGTCACCTGTCAATGTCGACATACATCAAAGTCATTGGTAAATGTTGGCATATTGATTAAATTTGTATTATTTGTAAATATTCACTCTTGAATGTCGACATTTATATAACGATTTCGGTGAATGTTTGTAATGCCAATATTGTTTTGTGGATAAGCCACATTAATAATACAGTTATTATTAATCTAGACATACTACTTAGTACTTATACAATAGTATAGATAATTTAGAACTTGTTAATAATTTTATAAATGTTTTATTTAAAATAAAAGTTTCTTCTGGCTAAAGTTGGTGAAACTGTCCTTATTGAGTTCCAGATATTGATCGTAGTAAAATGGATATAAAATTTTTTAGCCATAGTATTAGATATAGTAGATAATGATTTTTATAAATTACCTACCAAAAATGGTTTTATAAATCAATTATACATCAGGAATCAGTTTTTGGTACCTATGTAAAGAAAATTTAATATCAATTGCTAATGTACTAAGGGATCACCAAATTTCCTTAAGTCAAGTTTCTGCATCAAATTCGTCAATTGGTAGGCAAGGATATACCCGATGTAATTACAAAACAAAGCGCACCACAATAAATGTGGTTGTAAAAATGTTGAAAGTTTAGGTAACATAAAATGTCATGTTGCAATAAGTAATAATTTTTGTATGATAAATAATAATAATTTAAATTAATAAAACAAATATTGTTTAATAATAATAATACTTTGTTGATTAAATTAAACACATATCTATTGGATATATTGTATAATAATATTGTAGACTATATTATGGCCTATATGTAATTGCAAATACATATGTCAATATTAACCAAAATCCTGATGTGAATGTCAACCTTGATTTGTAAATGTGTAAAATTGTTTTAATTTTTCTACATTCACCTATTAAGTTGTATGTTGACATTATTCGGTGACTGTCAGCATTCACCAACTGCGGACATTCACAGTAACATACACTACACTTCCAATCAGAATCCTCCAGTTTAAAACCAGATTTAAATAGAGAATATTTTATAGTCACACAAAGGCTTATACTTGTACAAGTAAAGATTTTTAAGATATTGAAAGTCTGAAAATGGAGTTCAATTGCATTTGGGGAATTCATCTAAGCTTTTACATATATTTTTGAAAGAAAGATGCAAATATCGCGAAATGTATGTAAATCTTTATTTTTAATTTTAGATTAATTTTAAAAATGGCTTTATTAATAATGTTCTAATTTCTTCATAATCAATTAAATTTATAGCATATGAATGTGCAATATCAAAAATGCAATAAAATTTGTTGAATGATTTTTCTTTTTATTAATTTGGTCATACTCTTTCACTTGCTACATTTTTGTAAAAATGTCTATTCTTTGTATAACACTTTAACATGAGTAATACTATGTTAATTTTTTGTAGGAATTAATTATTTTGGCTAAAATATTTCGATTTCTTTAACTACTAATGTTGCATTAACACGGAAATTTAGTTTAACTTTACGTAAGTTCTAAAATAAAACCTTCAAAATTTGTCTCATTGACAATAAATTAACATCAATAATTTGATTTTTAATATAACCAATTAAAAATATTTTTTGACTAAATCTAGTATCCATTTTTAATTATTTAAGTTAATAAAAATTGTACCTAACCCACAGAAAAATATTAAATCTAGACTATAATAGTAAACTGTTTTTACAGTTTTAATTTAATTTGGGATTAACATTAAATATGACCAATGTAAGTCATAAAGTAAGACTATCATATAGTATTGACAAATATTATGTATTTTTATAATACTATTAATATCTATCAAAATATCCTTAATCTAACATCACAGAAAAACTCTAGTATTTGGATTAAGCTTTTTATCACATTTTTATATATGATTTAATAATAATAATAAAAAAATAAGACTAATAATACGTATACCAATAACAACAAAGCAACATTATTAAAAATATTTTAAAATACATTGTGGAATATAATTTAGAAGTATTTTTGTGTATATTTTTATTTTTGTTAAATTAATTAAGTGTTTATTAATTTTTTAGTGTTTTCAATTAAAATGTCCACATTCATATGACAACAAAGAAGTTATTAAAATCTTAAAATAAGATTAAAACAAGTTCTTGGTGTTTTATTAAAAAAATTAAATCTAAACAAACTGTGATAGTACACTATTTTCTTCTATTTAATGCATTTTCTGTATTATTAAATATTCAAAGTGGAGGTAGTAAGCCTCCACTAAATATTATTCAAATGACCTCAAACTTAGAGAATATAATTTTTTTACTATACAGCATGAGATAGAGGGGTGTCTTGGAAGACATTTTGAAATTGACAAAATAAGGACCATCTTAATGGAGTATGCATATATTTATAAAAATTAAAACCATGTCACCATGAATATCAGTATGATTATATAATAAATATAAGAATAGACACTCCAAAAATTTGAATCATGAAATCATGAATTATATTTGCAGGTTTGTGGCCCAAAACTAACTCATTCCCGGCCCAATAGAGGCTTGCTGGTGACAAGGGGTGGGACATATACCTTCCTTGCCCCTCCCCGAATGACGCCACTAGAATCAGTATCTTGGTATAAATTATACATTTTAACTCATTTTTGAAAAAGTGAAGTTATATAAGTAGGTACCTACATAAAGATACCTTACTCATATTGAGATACTTCATAAGATATATTTCAGATACTTACCTACAAAATTTGAGACTAACAACTAAATGTCATAGTTCATTATTTTTTATTTTATTTTATTTTCTTATTTCGAAGAACAAATTATTTTCAATTTTTGTGCAAGTACTTAGCGTTATAGATTTTGTTAAATATTATAATATGGTGACATTTAATTAATTTGTATTTGTATGTAGGTGTGTCACAATGATACAATTTCAATAAATTTGTTTTCTATTAAAATTTTTGTTTTACTTTTAAGTTCTACATATAAAAAAATATTTATGCCTTATGAAAGTCTAATGGCTTAATATGTAACTTATAATAGTTAATAGTTTGGTATAGCTATTATGAATATAGAGCAATAACACTAATTTTAATAAAATTAATAAAAATGAGAAAAAATGTAGAGCTTCCTATGGCTCATTGTAGAATAGTTCTGATAATCATTTTTACAGTAGGTATATGAAAACATACCGCAATAATAATTAATTTACTAAAACACTAATTTTCAAAGAAATTAAGGACATTACCTGGTCAGTCATTTACATGTAATATTAAAAGTAATGACTGTAAAAAATTATTTTTTATTTTAATTTTTTGTAAAAGTAAAATATTAATTTTAGAAAATTGAATTCCATATCCAATTGAGAAATGGATTTTCATTATTATCATGTGGCTTACCATATTATTGTATACCTACAAAATAATGAAGGTGGTAACCTACTGTCATTGACACTTTTTAATTTTGTCATTGGTGATTGTCTCTTCCATCATTATTATAAAATATTTTCTTTTCCTCAATATTAGTTTATAGTATCCACAATATTATGAGCTGTCAAAAGCATTCAAAGTTTATTATGCCTACTAGCTTCACTTGTCAACTAGTAGGTTACATATGACATGATTTCCAATAGATTTATCTAGGAAATAAAGTATTATTACTTTCAAGTTTTAAAATAAAAAAAGTATTTGTAAATTATTTATATACCTTCTCTTGATTTAAGTATTAATTTTAACTAAACAAACAGATCGATTATAATGTTTGGTTATTGATAAAGTAATGATCATAGATATATTCTAGTTCTTTTTTATTCATAATTTTTTTTTTACAATTAAAATTCTTAAGAAGTTTGAAAGCTGTGTTTTCTATCTTTATCTTACAAACCTGCAATAGGAATTTAATCTATCGTGTTCTTTTTCAAATGTACCAATTAATTGGTCTAGTGAAGTGATAAGAATTCTGAAAACAATTTTTTTAATTGTTCATCAATTTTATTTGAAATCTACTAAATTTGTCCAAAAATTAAAACATTTAATTCTTTAACTACTCCATTTTTAGGTAGGATTTAGAGGGATAAAATCAAAAATTTGGGATGTCAACTTTTGTAGACTTGACTACAAGTTCAAATCAGTTCAGAATTTTTATTGCTTTACCTTTGCTAGACCAATTGATTTGTTGGAAATAGAATACATCTAAATTTGTATGTTGCACGAATGTAAGATAAGGATACAAAATCACCAATTCCTCCAATTCCCTTCATATTAATCATTATTAATCATTTAAGTTATTGGTTTTTGAATTTATTTCATAAAATCATTTTTGTCAACTAAAGTGGGCACATTTTTAAATTTTGTATTGGTGAGGAGGCCTAAGAATGTATTTAAGTGACATGTTTTATGCAATATTAAAACTGCTCAAAATTAAAGATAAGTTATTCAAAAAAAAAAAAATGGTTTTAACAATAGGAACAAAAGATAGTTAAATAATTACCAAAAATTATGTACCTATATGCAAATTGTGTAAATCATCTGTCATAATCTTCCATTCATGAATTATGGAATTTGTACAAAGTGTAAAATACTTTGATGTAAATCTTTGCAATTTAAATGTATATTATCAATTAGTATTATTTGTAATAACCATAAATATGCCATTTTTTACAAATCTTAACTTTTGACCAAATTCATATGGATCTAGAACAATTCATCCCACGAAAAAAAACCGTCATATGTGGTTACTTTCATCACCATCATAATTTAATACAGGAACAATCCGTCTGAAAATTTATATCAGCATATTTTTATAAGATAATATTTTAATACAATTTTCTTATTATTTATCACTTACAATTTAGTACAGATTTTAGAGTTTAGTACACAGTTCTAAATTACCTAATACAATTATATTTTTGCAACTTAAAAAATGCTATATAATAATATAGGTAATTTGTTAAAATATGCATAGTTTGAATTATATTTTAAAAACTAGTTATAGTTGAAATGACAAAATAATTTAAAAATTTGAAAAATAAAATTGAAAGAATAAAATAAATGAATGATTTAAAAAAATCCTAGTGTTTAATATTGATACTTAAACTATTACAAATAGTTACAATTTTTTCTGTGTTGCTATACGTTTCATAAAATTATTTCAAAATATAATCATATATACAGAGGTGGTCAAAAGTCGCGCAATGCCTACCGTCTTATATGAAACGCGTTACAGCGCAGTTTCTCCCTCCACGTCGTTTCCGTTACGTCATATTGCAACTTTGGTCTCGTTATCTTGTTTACGTACAACAACAGCAAGGTTTATAAAAAATCAACATAACCTAATAGACGCAGTTTCATGTTCGTTATCGTTCGTAACACTGCCGAAATGCCCTCTCCAAAATTGTCGCTTGTTGAACGCATTTTGTTAATGGCCCCCAAGATCACCCGATCTCACACCTTGTGATTTCAGCATGTGGGGAGTTATCAAAGATCGAGTTTACAAGTAGCCAATCCAAAATTTGATTCATTTAAAAAAGCGAATCGAGGAAGAATTCAAAATGTTGAGCACCGATTATTCGTATCTTTACAACGCCACGAACACGGTAAAGAAACGTTGTGGAGCAGTTATTGAAGCTGGAGGACATAATTTTGAACATTTATTATAATTGCTGTGAGATGATGTTACTTTGTAATGTTCATTTTTATATCATTTTTTTTTATTTGAAGAAATAAACGATTTTTTTTACTATTACTAATTGTGTTGCAAATTTGTTACGCGACTTTTAGCCACCTCTGTAAATGTGCTGAAACATTTTTTTACCGAGAACTAATTATCTGTGTGTAAAATTATGATGGGGAAGATTGTTCGCATTCAAAGTTATTTTGCAGAGACAAATTGTTCTTTTTCCAATTTATATAATTCGGTTAGTTCTTAAAACATAGCTTATTATAAACAAATTCGCGAGCAGCAAATGTGTTGAACACTTTGACAAGTAGAGTGCAACTTAGTACGTACCTAGGGAGGCTGAGGAGCTGTAGCCCCCTTTTTTAATAACTTTTGTTATTCTCAAATTCGTTATTATTATATGTAATATGAACTAAAAAGAAATGTTGCCACCCATTTTAAATTTCATATAATTAATGTCAGTAGATAACAAATTGAAATAAAAATTTAAATAAAATTTATGTTGGAAAATAAAATTGTGTATAAATAATAAATTTAATATAATAATATTAAATATGTTAATATGTCAGTTGGTTATACAATATGAAAATAATTAAAGTTCTAGTCGCCATTGTGTATTGTTAAGATGTTAAAACTTTTTAAAGATGTCTTTTGGATCTAATTCAGATAAAAATTCTTGTTCAAATACTAACATCATTGACTCTAATCGATCTTGCATCAAACAACTTCTCAGCTATGTTTTTACCAGACTTAATTTTAAAAAAGATTTCTCACAAGAGTAACTTGTGACTGGCATTGTTGCAAAAAGAATCAATAGTTTATAAATGTTTTGAAAACTTATATAAGCCATTAGTAGACAAGGTATTTAACCACTGATGAATAGTTTCACCAGTTTTACCAATTTAAAATTCAAGAAACGATTTTAATAACCTGAGTTTTGCTTCAAGTTCACTGATATTTAAGTTAAACCTATTGGAAAGTAAAATTAAGTTATACATTTATAGGTTAAACAATTTAACTTAAACTGTAATAAACGTCCAATACTCCAAATGCACTTATTAGTAAAAGTGTTTGATCAAAACGTTCTCTTAATCCATTTAAAAGGTCACCTAAAACTGTATAATATACAAAACATTTTATTTCAGTTTTTTTTTATCAGAGTTAAAACGTTGAGTATTGTTGTTGTCAATTTGATTATTCACTTTTCTTTGTTTTATATTTTAGTATCTCAATTTTTTTGTAAGTGATACATGTACAAAACTTAGTCAAATAATTTTGAACAGTTATCTTAGGTCACTTAAAGATTTCTTTAGTGCTTCAACAATTGATACGACAGCTAAGATGTTTAGATTTGTTGATTGTAACTGCTCTAATTATGTGAATTTGAATCAGAATAGGTTTTAAAACAGTTAAAGCAAATATAAAACTAAAGTACCGTCCATACCTTTTCTGTTTACTCTGGACATGTCTTAAAAACATGGAATGAATAAAATGTTTAATAAATATGAATATCAGAATAGTGTATACGATCTAGTCGTATAGTAAAACAAAAACACTTGTCCAGAAATGGCAGTCCAGTACCCGTTATCGTTTATCGTAGATATCTTAAAGAAATTTCTTTATTATCAATGTTGTACAACTGTCGTAGAAACCATATAAATTAAAGATATCTTTAATATCTATAGTAGAAACGCCGTGAAACGGCTGTGATTAGTAATATCACTGTTAGTGATTACTGATTGGTTTTTATAACTTGTTATATCAACAAAGCGAATTTGTTTATTGCTTAGGTTCAAAAAAACACAAAATGTTCATTACTGATAATATAATAATAAGAAGCGTATGACACCTGTATATTGTATATTATATTCCATATAATAATACTATAATCAAAATGTAATAGAAAGTACTTTTTCCACAAATTATATTTCATTCGTATTTTATTTTTGGTATTAGTAACAAAAATTTATGAATTTGGACAAATATTAAGTAGGTACCTATTTTATATTAATATTATTAATTTGTGTTAATTTGGTTCATATAATTTCTATGATTAATTAATATGTATTATAATGTATGTATTACTTATTCTATAGAGATAAATTCAATTTTTTTTCTTTTTCTCCTTCGCCTTCATTCAAACTATTTGGGGTAATCTTTATTACAAAACCAACAGGTGTTTAAAACTCAATTTCGTCTATTACTTATGTCTCTAGTTTTTTTGTCCTGAAAAACTCTTGTCTTAAATCTGGACGAAGGTACCTACTCTATATACTCTATTCTATTGTGATAAATTCAACATACCTACAAATATTTTTTAAAATATATTTAAATATTTTACTAGACCATTGTGTATAAACAGCTAAACAACAACAATGGCATAAATGAGAAATTGATAATGTATGATCATCAATGACCTGGTCAGAATTATTTTGACTGATTAGATAAAAATAATAATTATATTGTGTACACATTTATACAGAGTAGTAATATATATATATATATATATATATTATTTTCTTACATTACTGAAAATTAATTTCTATTAAAATCTGAATAAATATGTTAATTTTTTTCATATTTAACATTTATATTATGTTTTACATCTATTTTAATAAACTAATATTTATTCAATTAAATAAAATTAAGCATTAGGTATTGAACAGTTTGTTATTAAATTCTGAGTGGAGCGAAGAAGCTTATGGTTTTATAAAGATGTTTTATTAATGTTTTTTTTTTTCTCTGGATAACTTTTCTACCAGAGATCTTGCCCCAATTTACAATGATAGAACTTTTTCTAAAAGAAAATCTGTCTGGGGAGGTACTTTAAAGAAGTTATTTTTCGATTTCCCTAGGAGTTTTCTCAACAAATTCGAAAAATCAATATTAAACGATTATTAAAGAAAATATATAATGTTTATTTAATTATTTTACCATAATATGACATATATTGTTGACAAATTATCATTATCAACTAAACTCCATTCAGAATCATTTTTTCGTTAACAATGGTCTATCATTGCTTACAGATATACATTAAATTCCCTTCTTTATCCTACCCTCCCAACTTCTCATCTAATGAGTGCTAAGAAAAATATGATTTGTGTACACTATATAGAAAGTTTGAGAAAAAGTTATATTTTATGTTTTTCATAATTAAATTGAAATCAAATTTATGGACAATGAGTGATAATATGATTATTGACAAACATAAATGATTATATTTATTTATTTATTTATTTGTAGGTATTTAAATTATAGTGTAATAAATAAAATTAATTGGATAAATGATGTACAAGAAAATTAAATACTTAAAATGTTTAAGTTTTTTAAATGTTTAAATTGAGATTAAAATCAATTAATGACTTGTGATTGGTTTGTATAATTTGAATATGCTTGATCATATTTTAAATTGCTGTGAATAGAATTATTATGTAAGTATTGCTAGTAGAAAAGTAAATTTTTTGTTTAAAGTTTTCTATTTTTCAGGAATGGCGGGTCGAGGTTTTTTAAAGAGCCATTTGCCCCAGGCACCAAAATCTGATGAAGGAGAACCAAAACCAGATGAATTGCCAAAATCTCTAGATGCGTCAAACAATGTTCCAACAAAACGAACAGCAGTTGTAAATCCAGAGGCCATAATTTCTGGCCGTATACATAGTGTTCGAGGAAGACGAGTAAATATTAACTATTTTTGCACTTAAAAATTAGAGACTTAATAAATAAGTTTATTTTTTAAAATATATTCTTATTGAATATTTAATAGTTTTAAAATTTTATAGGTATTAATATTAATTCTTTTTTTTAAATTATAAATAATTCAATATCCATTGAGGGAAAAACAATAGGCAATTTGTTTTGTTTAAATCCCTTTAATACTATGGACCACTTGCAATGGGTTGTAGACCACCACAATTTACATGAGCAGATAAGAGCACAAAATAAAAAAATATCTCCTTTTTCCTGTTGTGATCTACTCAAAAAAATATTAAATTTTTAAACTACCCCTAAATATATATTTTATATGTGTGATTCCTAATAAAAATAAACAAATGTTAGTAAGATTGAATAATAATATTTTACTATTAAGTGAAAAATTAAATATGTTAAGGATAGTGTGGTTTCTATTTAAATAATGTATAAATTTAGCATGATATGTTTATTTATTATAAATATTTCATATTGATTTAATTCATATGTTAGCAATTTTCAAGGAAATCTTTATGTTAATAAACATTGGTCTAAAGTCTAAACCATCGTGTAAGAATTGAATTTAAAATTGATGACCAATTCTAAATATATAAGTTGTAGTTTTAAATCATTAAAAAATATTATTAATTTATGTTTTAAAATATTTTTCTGTATACAGTTTGTTAAATGTGAAATTAAAAATTATTCAATTTATTAATAACTTAAATATTTTAATCAAATTGATTTTTTTGTTAATAGGCAATGTTGGCACATCTTGCTGTTGCTGGTCAAGATCCTGAATCAAAAATAACAGGATTAAATCAGAATATAATCTCAACATTTTCAAATTTGGACCTGGAAAAACCAGCTTTGTTGTTAGTATCCTCCTTTATCATTATGACTTGATTAGCACTATATATTCATATATTTTGTTTGATTAATAATATATTATACTATTTTAAAGATTTTGATGTAATCTGATATAATATTATATTCATTAAGACGTTTCATAGGAGTCGTGTTCAGGCAATTTCTTGTTTTGTTGAGTTACACAGTGTCTTTGTATGAGATGTAAATGGTTAGTGTGTGTGACTTATATTGTACAAGTATTATAATAAAACGGTTTTTTGATAACTGCAGGATAATAATTAATCAGTAAACATGCAGTACCTTTTTAATTTTAGATATTTTTAAATTTCTTTATTAACAATTTTACAATGTTTAGTAGTAAGTTATTAATTTACCTTTATATTATAATGTTTATTACCTACATATTGGGCACGCTTCAACGATTTTATTTTGGTTTTGACATTTTCAGTTATGGATAGAACGTGTTATGAGGAGTACAATAAACTAATTTTTAGCCTGGAAGTCAAAGGGTGGCATACACAAGGTATAAAGATTTTTTTTTTTTATTTAAAAAAAAAAAATTGCTGTAGACAGGGTATGGTCTAGTATATACCTAATAGTTTATACTTAGTAATAGTACTAAGTATTGAATTTTTAAACTTAAATAATATTATAACATGTGATTGTATCCCAAATAATCACATAAAGTTCACACGGTTCATTAGTTAATAAATTATGTATTACAATATTACAGTGAATTACATAAATATTAATAAATTAATTAACTAAATACTAAGTATGTTATAAACTAGTCCTTAGGGAAGTCCTCTGTCAAGCGGAAAGTCTATTAATTCTGGAAGTAAACACTTGATATAGATTTTTTCATATTTAGTTCAATTTTTTTCCAGAGTTCATTGTCTTTTATGATCTGAAACATTTGTATGATTTAATTTATGATTATATTTTCCTTGTTATTATAAAATAATAAAATTGTGAAATTATACTATTCTCACTTAAGTGCTTTTATTTAAAAAATGGTGTCAAAAATAAAAAAAATGACTTGTTTAAAGTACCATCTAGACAATTTCAGCTTTCAAAAAAGTTGCTACACATAAAAATCGGAGCAAGTTTACTATGAAAAAACATGTCCACAGAAAAAGAAAGAAAAAATTAACATTTTAGTAAAACTAATAGCTCCCTCCCTACGCTCAGAATCCCTTTTTCTTATATTTTCAATTTTTTTCCATTTTGTATTTTATTAAAAAAATATTTTACTATTAAAAATTACCTATGGAGACAAGAGCAGTAGTGCAATAGGTAGTGAACATACTACGTGATTGCAGTTAAAACAAGAATATTAACAAGCATAATAATGTTAATTTTACAAAATATCATGGTTTTACTAAGTATTAATAACATTGCCATGTGTTTTATTTAAACCTAACCTAACCTAACCTAACGCAAACAAAACAGTCTGTATCCAATCACCTTAATAGTATTATACTATATTTCCATGTAAAATTAAATATAAATCAGAAGTTATATGTTATATATCACTATAACAATATGTATATATATATATACTCTTGTTTCAAAAGAGAACATACTGCTTCGCCAACCAGTTTTTGTTCCTGTCCATCTCCAGTTCAGCTTATTGTGAACACACAGTCCTACGCATAGTACATATCTGGTGTTTTATTTTATAGTTTTACACATTATTATGGACCTACTTGGACTTGGTCAGATATCATAAATTATAAATAATTTATTTGAAACCGACAATAGCGGGAGAAAATCAGGATGACCGCCAGCCATCAGTCGACATATAAAAAAGTGATATGTTATATATATATATTAGTTTCTGACTGAAGTGAGGAATGTATTGGTTTAAAAGGATGTTTTTATTTTTTTTGCTGGAAATCTTATTCAGATGAACCCAGTGTTTATTTTATTTATTTAGTACTTTAGGGAGGTTGATTTTCCAAGTGATTTTCATAATAATTGGGAAACACCTGACAAATATTTTTAATAAAACAATTTCATAATTTTATATTTTTGTAACTTATGTTTTCTATTAGAAATGTTGCTCTTATAAAAAACTGAGAAGATATTGTTGATGCATTTTTAATCTACTTGGTGATTTTGAAAGTTATTTAAGATTTTTTGTTGTTTTTTTTTTTAATGTAATTCAGTTAAAAATATTTGTAAAGATTTACTTGAAATTGTACAGAAAACTTGTATTTTCTAGATGCATACAATTTTCAAAACATTTGAGTCATTGTTGAGTTATTTATAGATATTTCAATTTTGCAAGTTATTTTATGTAATTTTTATTTGGTAAGTTACTCCATGGATAAAATTTGTTACACAAAATAGAAATTCTTAAAAATTTAACAAGAGGTTTATAATAAAGTGTACTTAGTAGTCAACATAAAAAAGTAATATTTGATGTAATATGTATATTTTTTTTTATAAGACTTTAAATCTAATTACGAAGAAAATTTTAAATAATTATGGTCTTTAAGTCTTTAAAACATGTATAACTGAATGTGGCTCAAAATTGCTTTTAGTTTGCAATAATTTATCATTATGTACAGCTATACATTAAATTCTCCTTTATATTCTACCTTTCCAACTTTTCATCAACAACAATAGCCAGCCCACCCATTGTGTGAAGTATATAATTCTTTTTATATATTATATTTGTAATTTTTATTATTTCCTATCATCCTACCTAATAAATTATATTATTTTAAGATAGATTATGAAATATTATAATGATTAAATTACTGTTTCTACTAATTGATGTTCAAAAATTGATTCAATTTTTTTTTTTGTATTTTATTTAGGCCATCAACTAAGTTACCAGAAAAAAAAAAAGATATAGTTTCTAGAACGCATACAGCAGTAATTGCACCACAACCAGAACTTGTTCAAGAAAAAGATATACCTCTATTAAAAGAAAAAGAAAATTCTCCCTTACTATGCAAAGTTTTAAAGAAATCTGATAAAGATTCTTATCAAATGTATGATCATTTTATTTTATTTTTCTTAATTTATACTACACAAGTTCATAAATAAATATGATTAGAAGTAAAATAATATATATATAATAGCATTTTATTAGAAATGCGTGTTGTGCACATTCAAGATACGATGTCTGTTAAGCTTATGTAATTTATTTTACCTAATGATTATATAATTAATAGTTAATAGTATAAATCTTACAAAATTTGTATATAGGTAAAAATGTGCTGCTTTCAACCCTCTTTATTCTATTTACGCTTATTTACTAGTAAACATATAATTTTTTTTTTATAAGATATTCCGAATAATAGAAACAATTGATTTGTGTTATTATATGAGTTTAATATATTAATTCGAGTTGTTGAACTCTGATTTTTAAGGTCAAACCAAATGAAACCAAACTTTCCTTAAAATTAATAAACCAAACTTACATATTTTTATTTGAAATCAAACTGAACTTTTATAGTATTTTATCCCACTTGAACATTAAAAAAATTAAAAAGGTTAATTTAGCTTCGTTAACCTTTAGGACCTTTACCAATTTACGATTATGAGATCCACTAATAAGAAAAACAAGAATTCTTCTTTTTGTAACAAGGTGGTGGGATAGAGCAGTTGCAGAACATTATTGTCTTGGTGTTGATTGATTTTCGAAGTGAATTTATTTAGTTCGGTTTCATTATTTGCAATTTGAAGTTCGATTTTTGAACAGTTTGTCACATCTCTAATTTATATATATTTATATTTAAAAATAATTTTACTTATTTATTTTTTTGACCTAATGTAATAAAATGTGTTATTAGATTTGAAAGTGTGTGAAATTTTTGTAAATTAATTTTAAGGATTATTTTATTTTTGGTGTATTTATTTAGGACCACATTGTCATCTAATTACATAAAGGTTGAGTTAGAAGAAAACAAAGGTATATATGAATACAAAGTTGATTTTGATCCTCTAATTGATGTTAAATCTGCAAGATTTTTTTTGCTAAATCAACACCGAAAAGAACTTTCTGTGAGAACTTTTGATGGAGCATTGCTTTATATGCCAACAATGTTGCCCAGAAAAGTATATTACATTTTTATATGATTATTTATTTGTATATACTTTCTTTACTATAAATTATTATTTTTTGTTTAACCAAGGAAACAACTTTAGTATCAACACTAGATGATGGATCTGAAGTGAAAATAACTATAACATTTAAGCGTAAAAATTCCTTGCGGGAGTGTATACACTTCTACAATGTTTTTTTGCGTACGATAATGAAAATTCTAGGTTTGATTGAATTTGGTAGAAGTTGTTATGATAAAGATAAAAGGATTCTCATTCCTGAATTTAAGTGAGATTTTAATAAGCATTATATAATTTATTAATAAACTTAATATATATCTTATTTGTTTATTGTAGACTTGAAATTTGGCCCGGTTACATAACTACAATTGACGAATTTGAAGATGGTCTTTATATGTGTGCTGAAGTTTCACATAGAATTTTACGATGTGAAACAGTTCTTGAAATAATGTAAGAAAACTATGTTATTCATATTTTAACTTTTAGTTTATAAATCATGTTTTAAAATTAAAATTGTTTGGTTCATGTAAATTAAAAAAAAAAAATTGTTTAGATAATTATGTAATATAATTTTATGAGTATCATTGCAATTAAAGTTTGATATATTTTTACCTCAGTCCCTCATACTTTAAATAAGTATTAACTTCTGATTTTCAAATAGTAAATATCTTTTTGAATACAAATTCCAACATAATATGGTTTTACAATATGGTTTAAAATTGTATAGAACTATAATATTATAACAGTTATTAGATTCTCCTGATTTTTTGAGAAAAGAATTTACAATGGAATCCCCTTTTATCCTGCCCACAATCGGTCTCCTTTCATTATTCCTAATCACACCACCTCATATAGCCTTAACCACTCTCCACTTATCCTGTCCATACATATTTTCAATTTAGATGTGCCTATATTTTTAGAATTTTTAGTAATATATGTATATTGTATTGTTTGTTACTAGTCGGCATTTATTGTAAATAAAATGAAATAAAAATAACATAATTATTTAGTTCACTTAAAATTGCTTGTTCATAATAAATGGATAACCCTATATATATTATTATTCTGTAATTAGCCACATTACTCATTGTAAGAGCTTAACAAATTGTGTTGAAAATAATTATTTATGTAATGTGTTATAAAATACTTTTTTTATTGTACAGGGTTGACATGGGTAGACAGGCATCAGGTTCCAATAAGGATACCAAACTTGAAATAATGGCTGCTTTATGTGGATCCACAGTAATAACACATTATAACCATAAAACTTATAGAATTGATGATATTGATTTTACAGCTACTCCTTTATCAACATTTGACCAAAATGGTAAACAAGTAAGTTAACTTATTTTTATTAATAAAGATCTCACTTCTATTTTAAGATGATTAAAGTTAAATATAACGTAGTTCACTTGTTAATAAAGCCTATTTTTAGATATCCTTTGTTGATTATTATAAAAAAATGTATAACATTGAAATACAAAATCTTGGTCAGCCCATGCTTATAACAAAAGCTAAGAAAAGAGATATTAGTAACAAAAATTCTAAAGTTAGTTTGAATAATAAAGATAATTATAATATCCATGACTTATTTTACGTGGCTAAATTTAATTTTTAAATCCATAGGATTCAGATGTTTGCTGCTTAGTTCCTGAAATTTGCAATTTAACAGGACTAACTGAAATAATGAAATCAGATTTTAAGTTAATGAAAGCACTTCAAATGCATACTTTAGTTACACCACAAGTTCGACAACGTGCTATTATCGATTTCGTGAATAGTATAAATGGTATACATAATAAGTTTTTTTTTATTTAACACATTGATGGACACTTGTAATATAATTTTTACTGTTATATTAGTAGTGTTTTACCTATATCTAAAATGTATGTAAATTGTCAGTGAAGACTGTCGTAATATGATATTTTACATATTACTGTTATAGTAGCAATGCCCATCAATGTATTAAACCACCCTTAAGTTAAATGATAAATAAGAATAATTTATTCATATATTTATTAATTGAAGTATTTCTTTAAAAAGTAATATTATTAAAACCAAATATTAATTTTTGATGAACATGTTCCTAATAGATAATGAATTAGCTAGCAAGAAATTTAAAGATTGGGGATTAATTGTACGTCCAGAGCCAGTTAAACTGAAAGGTCCAGTATACAAACGAGAAAATATAATATTGGGAAATGGTATGAGAAAGCAAGTTGGAGTTAATATGGATTGGGGAATAGATGTAGCAAAAAGTGCAATGTTTATAGCAGTATGTACTATTTAAAAAAATATATTTTGTACATCTTACAATTTTGTTAATATATTGTTTAAAAAAATCTCTTATTATATTATTTTTGTTAATATAAATTTTTTATTCAGTTACTGATTCATAGAAGGACACTTATTATCTTGGAAAGTGTTAATTCTTTTGGAATTTGTTTTATAGATAATTTTGGAAACAAGCAGCTTTACAATTTCATATTTATGTTATTTTTTGTCACCCTTATTTTTGGGTGGTAAACTACACCTACTTTTGATTTTTAAATAGTAATTATGTAAAAAAAATCCATAAATATATTGCATATTAGTTAAAATAAATTTTGATGAAGAAATTGTTTATTTCTGTCAAATCATTGAGGACATATTCTATTTTTAATCTATGGTTGGAGAAGAGTTGTAGTGTATTATTAACACTATGGTACGACACAAATAAAGCTCCACTAACTACTCTCCCCAGTCCAAACTTAAAAGTGGATTATTTTTTCAATAGATTGACGAAAGTCAACAATTTTAACACAACATTTATTTTAACTAATACTCCATCTATTTATTGAATTTTGTTTATATGGGTTACCATTTTAAAATCAAAAGTAAGCAGTGGTCTAATACCCATAAATAAAGGTGAAAAAAGATAACATAAATGTAAAATTGTAAAGCTGATTGTTTCTTAAATTTTCAAAAAAAAATTCCAAAAACAGTTAATACTTTTGATAGATTGAACATTGTATACATCATGTTTTTCTTTATAGGTAAATTTATCAAACTGGGCTATTTTGTTTAATCCAAAAGATGAACCAACAGCACAAGCCTTTTGCAAACAGTTGGCCATATGCGGAAGACCTCTTGGTATGAACATAAATCCGCCAAAACCTGTTAAAATTTATGGAACAAACCCAGAAGTTTTTGTCAGTTCTATTAATAATACTATAAAATGCAATCCAGAATTGGAATTGATGGTTATTATATTCCCCAATCAAAGAGAAGATCGCTATAATGCAGTAAAACGTATTTGTTGTTCAGAATTGGGAATTCCATCTCAAGTAAAGGAGTATAAATTATTATTATTCAAATTTGCTTATTTTTTTAAACGAAAATGTTATAATCAACAATAAAATATTGATATATCAATTACTAGAAAAAAGACATACTTCGCACAATTGGTGGGTTTCTGTTGTAGGTAAGAAGTTAGAAATGTAGGGTATAGAAGGGAATTTAATGTATATCTGTTTAATTTTAATCGCAAATTAATCTTTGCTAATGAAAGAGGATTCTAAGCGGAGTTCAATTATACATGTTTTGAAAGTATTTAATATTTACTATTTTTTTCAAAACATGATATTAAAATGTTTTTAAAAAAAATATAACACTAAATAATATAAACATTATTTTTGTAAGTTTTCCTGTTTTTCTTATTTATTGGGAAAATCAAAAAGTGATCTCCCCAGGAAAATTTGTTTTTAGAAAAGTTGCTATACATTGTACAAAGCAAGAATTTTTGCACACTGTGTATATAAAAAAAAAAAAAAATCATAAAACTGATACTAATTGTAATATGAACTACTTTTAATAGATAGTGCTGTTTTGGAACATATAATCTATAGTGTCATATTTTTCTACTAAATGGATAACATATCTATCTATACTACTACTGCTATGTAATGATAACATCTATCAATATATATTTACAAATTAAATTTGTTTGTATTAAATATTATGGTTATAAGTTCAATGATATAACATATTATCACTAATATTAGTATTTAAGATATAATTTTATAATCAATATGATTTAATTTTAGATTCTGTGTGGAGCAAAGAAGCTTATGATTTTATAAAAATGTTTATTTATTTTTTACATTTTCTGTGGATAACTTTTCCTAAAAAGAAATTGACTGGAGAGGTATTTTAGAGATCATTTTTAGATTTTCCATTGTTTTCCTAACAAATTAGAAAACAAGAAAAACCTTGGAAAATAGATACAATTTTAAACAAATATTATCAATGAAAATATATATTGCCTATGCAATTATTTTACCATAATATGACATGTATTATATATTGTTGAAGAAGCACCACTATCAATTATTGAACACTGCTCATAGTTTTTTTCATTAGACTCTTCACTGTAAGTTGACCTGCTTCTGTACATGTTTGTCTGTGTAGTAGTGTGTACAGAGGAGTTGTTTCAAGCGGTTTTCATGAGTGGGTTAACTTATGGTGAATAGAGTATAGCAATGGTTAATTGTTGAGTACAGATATACATTAAATTTCCCCTCTACTACCTTTCTAACTTCTCACCTACAACAGTGGCTGTACCTACAGGCAAAATATGTGAACATTTTGAAAGATATACTCAGAATAACATAATAATTAACAAATTGTATTTATATTTCACACTTGTAATTAAAATATAAATCTCATAATGCACATAATGATAATAATATATATATATATATATATATATATATATATATATTATATGTTGCAGGTTATTATTTCTAGGACATTATCCAGACCAGATCGTCTAATATCAATAACTCAAAAAATTGCTTTACAAATTAACTGTAAATTAGGAGGTGCATGTTGGGCAGTTGACATTCCAATGGTATGATGTTTAAATTATACATTTATTTTTGTAAGATTCTAAGTTGTTTTTTTATCAATTTAATAAATTTATCATTGATAACTGTTTGATATTTTCAGTATTATTTATAAAATATAATTTTCTTTAGTTTCCTATTATTCTATTTATAAATATATCTTTTGGGGAGTATTGAATTCTGTAAAAAGTTTAATCTGAACATTTGATTTTAATTTTCAAACAACCAATTTCGTTCTAGATAAATCTAGATCAATTTCCTAATCTTGTAATTTTTTTTAAATTATGAAAAGCTAGAAAAAAAAGTAAAAAGAAATTTCAGTAATTATTAAACTTTGATTTCTGAGCCCTTCACATTAGTTTTTTTGTGTGCAATAATACTTAAGCGTGGTTGTGTTTAACAGTTTTTAAATTTTACTTCATATTTTTTCCAGTTGAGATTTTATAAATATTTAACTTCCAATTAATATTATGAAAAACAAGTTTTAATACAACTATTGTTACTTTTTATTATAGAAAAATACCATGATTGTTGGAATTGATGTATATCACGAAAAAGGTAAGCAATTAAGCAGTGTGGTAGGTATTGTAGCTTCTATGGATAAAACCTATACTGAATGGTGTTCAATGGCTGCAATGCAAAAAAGTACTCATCAAGAACTCTTGAACTCAATACAGGACGCTTTCCATAAAGCTGCGGACTTATTTAAATCTGTTAGTTTTGTTTAATATAAATTTAATGTATAATTAATAAATTAAATTATATTTTTCTATTTTAGAAAAATGGAGTATTGCCAGATAAGATTGTTATATATAGAGATGGTGTTTCTGATGGAGATTTAAAGCATGTAGAAGAGATAGAACTAGAGGATTTAGAAAATTCATTCAAAATCTATCCCGGAAATTACAAACCTATGATAACATGTATAATTGTCCAAAAACGAATCAATACAAGAGTTTTCAAGGTAATTTATTAGATTATATTTAACTTGTTGATTATAAACTATTACTGAATCTTAATATTGAATCAACTGACTATTTCATTATACTTATATTTAGTATTATATACACTATTATTCTATTGAACAGGACTTATAATTATTATTATTTCATTATTATTAAATTGTTATACCTGTTCAACTTTATTCTCTGTTTATTTTTATTTTTTTATTAGTATTGTGAAAGCAAATATTCAAATCCAAGTTCTGGAACTGTTATAGATAGTACTATAACAAGAAAAAACTTTTTTGATTTTTTTTTAGTTTCTCAACATGTGCGACAGGTTTGTTAAAATAATAACATTGTTTTTTTGTACAGTTTAAAATATTTTTAAAATTGGTTGTGTATGTGTGTTATAGGGAACTGTTAATCCTACTCATTACATTGTTTTAAAAAATGGATGTAACTTGAGTTGTGAAAATATTCAAAGATTGTCTTACAAGCTGACACACTTGTACTACAATTGGTGTGGCACAGTCAAAGTTCCTGCTCCTGTACAAGTAATTATGAATTAAATATTCTATTTTAAATTTAATATTTTGTTTATTCAGTAATTTATAAATATAATAATTAAACAAATATATATATTTATTTTATTGTTATTTTGATTTTTGATTTTTTTTTTTTTTGCAGTATGCTCATAAACTGGCATATCTTATAGGACAAAATGTCAGGCAAATGCCTGATGAAAAATTGACCAACACTCTCTTTTTCCTTTAAGATTTAGTGGTGTCCAGGAGTGCTCAAAAAGGTTAAATGTATAAAAGTATACATTCTTTGATAAATAAACTAATATGTAAATAATTGTGACCAACATTTTATTACTAATATTTATTTATTTTATCTTTACTATAAGTTATCAATTTACTTATGCATACATATGTTTTGTCCGGTTTATTATATTAAATAATTAAATAATTATAAAAGTTGTATAAGTTGCTTATCTGGTCTTAAATTTTGATTTAATAAATTAATAAATGCAAGTATTTTTTTTTAAAATTTGTATAACATTCAGTTCTTGTAATCTATAATACTTAATAAGTTAATAAAAAAAAACCTTGGTTATTTAACAGTACACATGGATTAAATTATTATTTAGGAATACATGTTATGACTTAATATTTTTTTATTTTATCACTTCAGTTTCAATAGTTTTATTTAACATTGATTTATATCTGGAGGTCAAACAATATCTGTGTAATGAAAAAACTGCAACCCTAATAAAGATAGTTGCTATAACAAAATAACAATTTACAAAACAAATTCCCATTGTTAAGTAATGTTTGTTGCAGACAATTATGCAATGCTAGTTTTTCTTACAATGTATTATTTAAGAAGGTGAAAATTAATGAAATATGGTACACCAATTCAATAAACCTCAAGATCAAGAAATAAGATTAGTATTATATTTCAATGGATTTGTACATTTTAATAATGGCTGTGCTTTGTATTTGTACTTTTAAGAAAAAAGTATGTATGTATAATATACACGTACTTTTAGAAAAAAAAGTATGTATTTATAATATAATATTTCAAGGAATTGTGTCAGTGTGATTATTTTCCAATATAAAATCCTTTTTCCAATTTTATTTTGAAATTAATAGGATTTAGTTAGTTCTATACCCACAGATAAATCATTACTAACTAAGTATGATCCGGAGAGAAGTCAAGTTAAATTTTTTTGAAATATTGTTTTTTTAAAAATTTTAACATAAAAGCTTGTAAATAAAACTATTAAATGTCTATATTACAGTCAGTACAACTTATAATAAACCTCATGTTCAATATTTCAAGCATTTTTGATTTTTGACACTGTCTACATTTAACCAAATAAAAACTAAAAAGAGCTGATACATAATGTTGTCATAGGCAGTATTAGATTTATACAATTAAGTGTATCCGACCTTTTTTTTGTGTATAAAGGGATTCTATAAATAAATTCACCAGCTTTGCCCATTTTATTAAATAATAAAATAATAAATTAAAAATAAAATTATTTAAAATGGTTAATACTCTTAAACAAATAAAAACATAAATAAAAAATGTATTACCTTTATTTTATTAAATTCACAATTTTCTTCCACAAGACTATAGTTGTCTACCTATTTTATATACCTACTTGCAAGTTAAAATACTTTTAATCACTTGATACTATTACCTGTAAGTGTATAATGTTGATTTATATACTACTACTCGTATGTATGTAATAGTAATATGTGAGTAGGTATTAATTATAAGAATTAATTGTTTAATTTTGTGATACATTAATTTTTTAAAGTATACATATTTGTATATGTTCATTTTTAATTTTAGATTTGGAGGGTGGCAAGTTTAGGTTTTACTATAATGTGTATATGTATTTATTGTGTCAATAAGCAAATTTTCTACTAAAAATCTTGCTCTGTTGTATCAAGTGTAGCATTTTTTTTGAAGGAAAATTTTTTTTAGTATTATCTCTGTATTGAGAAGATTATTTTTTGGGTTTACATAAAAATTTTGAAAAACCGGGATAAAATTATGTTTGAAAAAAACAAAAAACACCACAGTGTGTTGTATATTGACTTAACAATTTCATTGTTTTAAATTTTTATGAACTATGTTTGCTATCAGAAATATTATTGAAATCAAAAAATGCCAAGTGACCTATTTGTTGAATTAGATTTTTTGTTCACTGAATAATTCATATTTTGATTTTCCATGTTGTTTTTATGATAATTAAGAAAACCCAGACAATGACAAAAAACTAATAAATTACATTAGGATTTCTTTATTTTGAATTTGTACATACGATGTAGTCACATTTTCTCACGAGTCAATTTAGAAAACACTCTTTTACAAGAAAAACTTGTCCCAGGGTAAATAGAACAAGTTTGAATATTGAATATATATATATACAAACATAAACTTAATAATAGACAATTTAATAATGTACAAACTACTCTTCTCCAACCCAAACTAAAAAGTGGAATATCTCGTCACCGGCTTGACAGAAATCAAAAATGTCAATACTACAATTTATTTTAACTAAAACTTTATCTATTTGTGGACTTTATAATATAGGTTGCCATTTGAAAATTAAAATTAGGTAGTGGTTTTACCCCCGAAAATAACATAAATATAAAATTATAGAGCAGCTTGTTTCTTAAATGTTCTAAAACAAATTTGTTTAGGTATTTTATAATCCAATATATCATTTTATTTTATATATTTTTCTTTTACTAATTTATACGTGTGGATTTTACATTAATGCTAATAATATATATATATATATATTTACTTTCTTTATAAGGCTGTAATATATTATTTTAACTAATACCTATATTTCTTATATTTTCTCGTTTTTTTTTTCGGTTTTTCAAATTTGATGAGAAAACGTCTGAGACAATCGAAAAATGACTTCCTAAAGTATCTCCCTAAACTGGGTTCCTTTCAGAAAAAGTGCTACACTTAGAAATCCGAGCAAGTCTTCTGGTAAAAAAAATTGTTAATAGATAAAAAAAAAATAAACATCTTTGTAAAACCATAAGCTTCTTCACTCCACTCAGAATATAAAAATATTAAATATTGTAAAAATAAATTACACAATTATTAATTTGGAGGGTGGGTTGAACCCCCTACCGCCTTCATACTTGCCTGCAAAAGGTTATTTCATTTATATCTGTAAGCAACGATAAACCATTGTTGACGAAAGATGATTCCGAGCTCAGTTCGGTATTACATAATTTATTTTGAAGTGCCGTTATTTTTTTTTTTGATTTTCATTTAAATTTGATTTTAAAACACTTATTAAAAAAAAGCCTTTCGATGATTTTGAAAATTTGACCACGTCTGGGGAAATCCAATATAAGTATTATCACCTAGTTTTAAGTTTTTTCGTGTTTTTATAACCGAATAACAACAAAGAAATTCAAAAATTAAAATTTCATTAAAGCTTAAAAGTTTTGGCAATGATACCGTAAGAAAGTAAATCACAAAGGCAATAAAAGAGGTATCTTATGATTTTTCGATAAAATCATTTAATAAAAAATATCCGTGTTTTTATAAAATAATGAAATCATGGAGTTGTACGCTTTTCTATGTTTTTTCCCACTTCAGTGCTTTTATTTAAAATTGTGTTTCTCGCAAATGAGCACTCTTGTGGTCTTGCTTGACATATAAGTGTCAATTTGAGTTTTAAAGAATCAACTATTCATAATATTTAATTACATATAACGCTTTAGTCTGCATAGCTATTATATAAACCAATAATTTTTTTTCGGCGCATTTACATTGAAAAATAAAAAAAAAATGAGCAATTTTATAACTTTATTTTTATCACAAATATATAGGCATTTATTCTTTGAAAAATTAAAGAACTTATTAAACATCGTAATTATGAAATGAAAATAAACGTTTTATTATGTCGATCCGTTTTCATTAACATAATTATTGAACACAATAAAATGTGTAGGTAGAAATTATTAAAAAAAATTACGAATTTTTCATTACATTACGATATTATATTAATTTAGTTTATTTTAGATTCTGAGTGGAGCAAAAAATGCTTATGGTTTTACCAGAGCCGGCCGTAGGTTTTTTGCCGCCCTAGGCAATAGTTAATTTTTCGAAGAGAAGAGTGTTAAATAAAATATGGACATTCATTTTAAAATAAAAATATGGCTTGAATTTGAATAAAAATTTGCTTGCTCCAGTTGATGATTTAGCAGTATCATTTACAACTAAATTTAGTGTATGAGCATGACATGGTACAAAAAAAGCACGACTATTTATATCTAAACATTTTTTTTGTACACCAGAATGACGACATTTCATATTTGAGCCATTATCATAACCTTACTCTCGCATATCCTATATTGGGATTTTATTTGTTCTTAATTCTGACAATATTGCATTTGTAAGTTCCCGACCTGTGGTAATATTAACCGGAATAAATCCAAGAAAATGTTCACAAATATCTACTTGTTTTGTATCTCGGTTAATATCAACAAACCGTATAGTTATTGACATTTGTTCTACTCTACTTTTATCGGGTGTACAATCTAATAATAATACTTAGCATTTTTTAACTTTTCAAGCATTTTATTTTTAATTACTCGAGAAAGTAAATGTATAATTTCATTTTGAATCCCCTTACCTAGATAATGATTATGAATCTCCTTATTTTGAATTCTGCAAACATGTTCTGATAAAACACTATCAAATTTTGCCAACAGCTGTACTAATCCGAGAAAATTGCCATTATGGTTTTAA
Organism: Cinara cedri; assembly: GCA_902439185.1. Taxonomy (NCBI): domain Eukaryota; kingdom Metazoa; phylum Arthropoda; class Insecta; order Hemiptera; family Aphididae; genus Cinara; species Cinara cedri. The sequence continues at coordinate 44,890 of CABPRJ010000514.1, read as the reverse complement.
AAAGAACTCATCATGAGTAATATAATACACGTATAATATAATAATAATAAACTACTATTAAGGAGCATTCTTGCATAATTATTAACAACCTTTAAGACTTACAGTTTTCCAACTAAATAATAATTCTTAACTCGATAAGAACGTGCATTGATCATCTATGGTCGACTAACGCATGTATCGTTATCGTTGTTCTATTTATATTCAGTATTACGATTTTGGTGCGTTCTCGGTAAACGAAGTATCAATATTATATTATTATTATTAGTTATTACTTATTATTTATTACATATTTATTTTTGTATATTTTGAATAATGAACATACAATTCAGCATACTATATTATATTATAATAATTAAATTGGTTCATTCGAAATTTACCGCCCGCACAAAAGTGCTGCCCTAGGTGGCTGCCTATTTTGCTACAACATTGAGCCGGCCCTGGGTTTTACAAAGATGTTCATTTTTTTCTTTCGGTGTGCTGAAGTACTTTAAGGAAGTTTTTTTTCGATTTTTTCAACAGTTTTCTCATTAAATGCGAAAAAACGAAAACAAAGGGAAAATTTACGATACATATTAAATATAAATTACGATTTTTTGGAAGGTTTTTCAAGAAATGTGTAAAACGGGAAAATGTACGAAATATATTTGTACAATATTAGGATTTTTTTTTTCTGCGGATAACTTTTCTACCAGCAATTTTGCTCCAACTTTTAATGATAGCAATTTTTCTTAGGTACCTTAGAGGTACTTTAGAGAAGTTGTTTTTCGATTTTCTCTTGAGTTTTCTCATCAAATTTGAAAAACCGGGATAAAATATGGGAACACCGCGAAAAACGTAGGAAAATTGGTAACCTATTTTAAAAGCCTATTTAATTATTTTACTATAAAATTACATATAATATATTATCAAAAATATATTATATTGTTGATAAAGCATCATTTTCAACTGAACTCCGCTCAGAATCGTTTTTTCACAAGTAATGGTTTATTGTTGCTTACAGGTATTCATTAAATTATAGCAGTGGCTGCAAATGTCCTCATTATCCTAGATATCCTTTTTCAAATGGTTCTTGAAATTTGTTTGTCTACTTAAACCTAACACTTTTTTTTTTAACATGTTATTCAAATTATGTTAAAATTATAAGTTATTCAAGTCATATAATTTACTACTTAAATTAGAAATAAATGTGCAATAATTATTCATCAACTCTAAATATGCTTGTAATTCCATCAAGTTTTCAGATAATTTTTCATTTTCAATTGCTTCTATCTTTGTTTCAATAGATTAATACCATGATTACTTATACATGTTTTAAATATTTGCCACTTTTTAATATTTATGCGCACATTATATCTATTTAATTTTTTTAATACTTTTTCCGATTTCTCTTTGCATACTTTCACTGTTGAGAATCCTATAAAAATATCTAAAAACAAAATACATATAATCCACACAATATTTGATCCATTACAGCCTGAGAAATTGCAGGTGTGCTAGACACTCCAAATAATAATTTTTTGTATCTATATAATTCTTTTGACATATTTATTTTTAGGTATTATTTAAAAATTTGTACTACATTTAATTGTTGATAAGCCATTAAGTCTAATACACAGAATATTTTACAGTCCACCAAACTAGCAAACAATTCATCAGCTCTAGGTAGAGGGTAATGTTCTGTCTTGATCATTTTGTTTATTGTTAACCTTACCTTGCTATCTATACAAATTCTTAAATTCTCATTTTGTTTCAGCACTATAACTATAGGACTTGCCCATTCACTAAATTTTATTGGTTCTAATATTTTACTCTCTACTAAACTGTCTATCTTTAAATTTACTTTGTCTTTAAACTAAAGGAAACTGTATACAATTCATAAAATATCGACTTGGCTCTGGGTTTTAAAACCATTTCTCCTTTAAAATTTCTATACTCTTATCTAGCTTTGAACTTATCACTAGGAAACCTAAATTAAAATTAGATAAAATCTAATTGTAATATATTATTTCTCAAAGCTACATTGTTTATTTTAGAAGTAATATCTCTCAATTTAGGTACCTACCAATCTATAAAGCAATGAATGACCTAAAAACAGTGTTATACTTTTTTTAACTATCTATAACCAGCAGTGATTCTAATTCAAATACATTAGCAACCTTATTGCAGAAATACACATTTAAAATAAATCAATTTACCTATAACTTAAATAATTTCTCCTGTGACAGACATAAACTTGAAATTTACTTTATTTAACAAAAAATTATTAAATAGTTGCCTTGCTGTTTTGTTTATCACTGATGCGCATGCTGAGGTTTCTACTTCCATGGCTACTTTTGTTTTTGCACTGTTAACCATAAATTCGATAGTCAGTGNATCAATTTACCTATAACTTAAATAATTTCTCCTGTGACAGACATAAACTTGAAATTTACTTTATTTAACAAAAAATTATTAAATAGTTGCCTATATGCTGTTTTGTTTATCACTGATGCGCATGCTGAGGTTTCTACTTCTATGGCTACTTTTGTTTTTGCACTGTTAACCATAAATTCGATAGTCAGTGAACCACTTGATAGTTGATTGATTACCCCCTTGCCAATTTTACTCACCATATGATCTGGCAACTCTTGAATATTATTTCTTGATTTTGAATTGCTTCGACTAGGTACCATATCTTATGTATTCTAAATTTCTTTCCCTTAAAATCCTTAAAATAATTTTGAATATTTTACCCAAAATCTATAAACCTTAAAGTATATACTTTTGATTTTCTGGTAGGAACCCCCATTTTTGAACACAGATTTGACTAGAGAATATTTGTCTTAAAATGTTAATACCTATGTATTACACTAATATCAGATTTAGAGTTTATGAGTTATAACTAGGGCCCGGAACTTGATACAACGCATTTTTTTTTCTGTTTATTATATTCGAGGCTCATCTTTATAGAAATTTAACTTATGTCACGCAAAATTCAATGGTATGAATTTTATTTTTCATTTTTCAGTAATTCTTGGTTTTTAAGTTATTTTTTTTATCTATTTTAGAGCATTTTTTAAATTTTTGTACGTACAAGTGCATTTTTTTTGTTCAAACATTTTAAGTTTAAACTGTAGTTCTACATAAACACTCTATCTTAAATTCAAATCAAAAAAAAAAATAAATAATTATAAAACTAAAATCGGCCAAAATGTTGAACGGATAGATAAAATAATATGTTTAACTCATGAATAACAAAGAAAATAATAATGAAATATATGTTTATATTTAGCATGGAGACGCGACCACCACGCCGTGTCGGCCAGCACTAATTGGTTTATAATATTATTCTATCGCAAACCCGAAATATTTTATTACATTATGTATTTTCCTGTAAATCGTTTGTAATTTAACTTCTTCCGATTTTTACAGTTTAAATAAATTTTTACAAGTCATTTTTTAGGTTAATTTTTAATATTTTTATGTAATTTTATGCATTTTTTTCTTGTTTTTTAGGTCATCAAGTTCTAAGATATATACTGGAGGAGTAAAGGAAGGGTAATAAATTAAAAATATATTTCTGAATGATAAATTGATACCTTAAACTTTTCTACAATGTTTAAAAAAAAAAAAAAAAACAGAAGTCAAATTAACTTAAAATCCTCCGAGCTAATTGCTAGTTCATGATAAAAAAAAATTACTCTGTAATAATGTGGAGACTGTACGATTACAACTATATGAGAAGTGTACAATATACATTCAAACTGGGAGCAAGGACCTACGAGAAGTAGAGTGTCAGAGAGAGTGGAAACTGGAAAAGCAAAGCAAAAATCAATAGCTTCGTGGCCGCTCCCTTATTATTTTAACAATAAGCGACTACCAACTGTAGTTACTATAAAACCAATGTTGCCAATGTTGCATTATCATTTTCAACTGGTGGTAAATAAAACTTAACTAAATTCTCAAATGACATTCTTTCTGTGTTTGTAAATGTCGATTTAAATAAACATTCAAACCCCATAAAAGATATAAATAATAATATAGTTTATATTAACATAGATGAATCAATTTATACATTCAAAAATTGATTCATGATTTAAAAAATGTAAGTTGATGAAATTATCAATAAATGACATGAACACTGTCACTCTGTAATAATCTTTTAGATTTTTAGTTATTTCTGCATCAATAATATTTGCTAAATTTTATTAAAAATATTAAAAGTTAATTAAATATTTATACTTAACATAGCATTACTTCAAAACTCAAATCACATACTTTTATTTTCTCGTGTAAAAGGTGAAATTATTTTTTCTGCATCCTGTTTCATTTATTTTAAAGTATTAATTAATAATTCAATAGTATTAAAAGTATTTTTCAAATCAATCTGCTCTTTCTTTAGCTGTTTACAGACATGCAGTCCAAAGGAAAAAAAATACCTAAAATATTTTTTTATAGATTGTTAAGTATAAAAAGAAGTATTTGAAGCAGCAAATACAATTTTTAATTAAAAATTTACCGTTGAAACACATAAAATTTCTATAGTTCCAAATATAAACGAGTGTCGAGTACATGAATATAAAGAGCATCGGTCAGTACAAAAGAAAAATTAAAAACA
>CABPRJ010000514.1:3886-40268 GCA_902439185.1 Cinara cedri | reverse complement strand
ATACAATTTTAGCAAATACAATTTTTAAATAATTTTTAATTAAAAATTTACCGTTGAAACACATAAAATTTCTAATACAATTTTTAAATAATTTTTAATTAAAAATTTATTTTTAAATAATTTTTAATTAAAAATTTACCGTTGAAACACATAAAATTTCTATAGTTCTAGTTGAAACACATAAAATTTCTATAGTTCTAAATATAAACGAGTGTCGAGTACATGAATATAAAGAGCATCGGTCAGTACAAAAGAAAAATTAAAAACAAAAATAATCACGATATTTGAAGTATGAATACTGATAACAGATAGATTGACAAACGAAAATTATTAATAGAATACAGAGTGATCAATTTATCATAAGAAACTTATTATTTCGGAAAGTATTAACTTTTTTCGACATTTGATTTACAGAAAATTTTAGAAACAAGCGGTTCTGTAATTTTAAAAATATGTTACTTTTTTGTCACCCTAATTTTTGAGGATGAAATGACTACTTTAGATTTTTAAGTGACAATCTATATTAAAAATTCTATGAATTTATGCAGTAGTAGTTAAAATACATTTTGGTGTTTAAAATTTTAATTTTGGTCTATCCGTTGACGAGATGTTCCACCTTTAAGTTTGGGTCGGGGGAGAGTAATGGTACATTCTTAAAACGCCGCGCGCTGTGACGCCACACAAATGATGCTCCGTTACTCTCCCCCGACTCAAACTTAAAAGTGGAATTTCTAAAGAGGTTGTTCTAGAGAGATTTTTCCTCTAAAGGAATTTTATCACTCCACCTTATCGATTTCCGAATAGCAAGCGGGGCAACCATTCATAACAATAATATGATTACATACAATTTTATGTGGTTACAACTTATATGAACACGGATGTTTAGATAGGTATGAATGAGGTCAATTGGGGGTCTGGAGCTCATGGGCCTCCGTCTTAAATACGCCACTGCGGTGGTATGAATTATGCCTTTTTCAAGTATGTTTTGCATGCAATTTCTACATACTAAAATAATGGAGTTATTCGAACTCTGTCTTTTATAACTTGCATTTATTAGTACATAAAATCCATATACTTACCGATATCGTGTAGCAATTTAGATAATCTTTGTTTGGTTTTTTTTTCTCGAAAATTGATTTTTCGGGCGTGGCACTAGCCTTTCGCTTACGCATACACATTGAAATATATACATGCGAATAGTTAGCGCCACCTGGTTTTTGCTACCTACAAAGGCCGGACTACTAAGTATGAGCTGCACTCCGTGTATGTACTTGCTGAGCGTAATATTGTGTTCTTTACGTTAGGAAATCTCTTTTTTTTTTTTAAATTTAAATTAGTTATTAGTTCAAAATGTTTTAAATTTTTCTATCGTAGAGAAGAAATTTGTATCAGTCACCAAATTGTTAATATTATATAAGAAGAAGTGAAATGGATAATAGAGAAATTGCTAACAAGGTAAAACGAAAATTACTCGAATAATTGTTAAAACTAATCGATAATTATTTACTTTTATATTCGAAATTTATTGTGTTTTTTTTTTTATAATCCATTATTCGATTATACCTAACTAGATTAATTTTCAAGCAATTGCAATGTTCTTGTTCAAAAGTTTTAATAAGTTTTTAGACATAGATATTGAACTCTAGCTATTAAGTAATTGGAAAAAATTCCAGCATTTTTAAGATATATATCTTAATTCGTGATTTAAATCATGGTTTATATTATGTACAAAATTAAAATGTTATGTTTGCAATACAACAGAAAAAAAGATTAAATAGTAGTCTGTTAGAAGCCAATTATGCCATAATTTTATTTTAGATGAAAATTAATAATCTAAGAGAATGTAAGAATAATATATATATATATTGATAATATACTAGTATTGTCATGTGAAAACGCAGGGAATTGAATAAATGATAAAACTTTAAACGGACGTTTCATCCCTGTAAAAAAATGAGTTTACGGACGTTCAGTCTGCAGCAATTATTAAGATAGGTCGTTTGGTCCCTGGCATATTTTGATTATAGGGAATTAGTTTTTCAAGTCTTTAAATCATTATTATTTATTAATTTTTTCAAACGTTTATTATTTCACTAGGTAACAATAAATTAATACATTTATTTTTAATGAAAAATTTAATTTAGAGAAAGAAGAAATTATTTTAAAAATTAACTAATATTTAAAATACCTATACAAGCATAATGATGATGATATTTTATACTATTTAAAAATATAAATCATTTGACCTAAAAATAAATAGGTATATAATTTTTTATTTATTTTGATTTACTATAATATTGTTCGGTGTCGACGGTGGTTTACCAAAAGCAATAAGGCATTCGAGAATATTCGCGATTATTTGGTACACCTAGCGGTAGGGAGGAGACGCCGCGCTGACGTGTCGTTAGTCGTTATCATTACCACCAGTCGCCAGTCGCCAGTCGTCAGTCGCTAGTTGCCACTCCTGTTGCTCACTTCTACTACGTTAAATGCTTTCCGGAGCGTGTCGTTGTTCGTTTTAATCGTCTGAACAAGTAAAAGATTAGCGTCCATAGGTACTTTTTTTTCGCAGTCTTATATGTCTGGCGTGTTTCCTTTTTTCTTTAATAAAATAGTAATAACATCTCAGCAGTGGTACGGCCCGAGGAAACGCAGGTAACGTGTTAAACGTCCGTCATGTTTTTTCTTTCTTAACGGGCCATCCGGGGACCAGAGCACGTGAGTCGGTGCAGCCATTGTGGCACGATAACTTTGGCGTTCATTATTCTGGCACGTTTCTAAGTTTTACTCCATTTGCGGCGTATTTACGGTTGGCTGACGGTGAGTTGAGTGGAAGGTGAAGTCGAAGCCCAAGGTCAGTGGTGCAGCTCAGCGGTCGTAATGGAGGATTATCAGGTGTGACGCGTTTAATATCATGGTAACACGCGGTATAAATGATAATTGTTATCAGTGATACGCGGCCTTTATTGTAATTCGAGTATACATTCATATCATTTATAGTTATATTATTATTATTTTTTATAGGCCGGTGTAGTCTTGTTTATTAGTAAAATTGTAATTCGTAAATTAGTATTAATACGTTATTAGATGAGCGCCTATAGTTTGTTGTTTTTTTTGTGAATATTATACAGTCTATTTGTACTTTATTGGTTTTAGTATTATCTTAGTCTCTACTGGGTTCTTGTAGTGTACTTAATTTTAGTTGCAACAATAATTGTGATTTATTTAAATTTTCACTATTTGTAATTGTATTGTATGATTACATATTTGTATTTGTAGAATTGTCATTTAAACATTAAATTTTTTATTAGAAATGAATGTATTTATTTTTATTGAAATAATGAACTTTTAAATAAGTTAATAAATATACTAATAATTTAAAAAAACCTTACCATACCTTTTTCATTGGAATTGCATTCATAGTGAAGTAATTTTAAATAATTGTATTATAATTTTAACCAAAAATCACATTAAACATTACATATAGTATTAAAATATAGTGAATAATTGGTATCCTAATAAGTTATGTTTTTTGCTTATTAGATATGTTTAATGTAAGTATTTTGTTACGTAATTAAATATTAGGAAATCCTAATAGTCTAGGTAGAATATTAGGAAATTCCTGATAAAGTTTATTTATTATTAAATAATACATATTTTATGTTAACTATAATTTACAATAATTGGATATTTTAATTTTCTCTTTATTTGATCAATATTTTTAAATATAAATTTTCATATGATAAAATATTGTTTTATATTAGTTTGCTATCAGACATTAATCATACTTGCATATAAATGAGCCTTGTCAAAGTAATAAGAATAAAATATTTTTTAGATTTTGTCATGCTTAACTTTAAAAAATAATTTTAGATTGACACCAACATATTGGGGTTGCTTTCTCAAACATTTATTTTAATACTAATAAAAGTTAAACATTTTTTATTTTTAGGCCGAGAATCGTGTTGTCCAAAAATTTCCGGAACGAATTGTCTATTTAAATGAATTGCTAAAGAAACCAGAGTTCTGTATCCCTGAAATTGATTTAAAGTGTAACTTAGAACTCTCTACAGTGTTAAAATTGGGAAAAAATATAAACAAGTGAGTTAACTAAAGTTTAGATACCTGTAGAGTATACATATTATATTACTGATTTTAGCAAGTAAAAAGTTTTTAAGATTTTGGGCCGGTTTTATACGTATTTAATAATAAGAAAATAAAACCCGTATTTCTAACTTCAGTCAAAACCGTTTTCAATCATTATGTGCGGGTTATACTAACCGACCATTATTGGCTGGTTATCGAAATGTAACTGAACATTAAAGCAATTAATTGTCTGTTTTTGATATATTTTTTTTCTGATTATAGTGTACTTTGCTTTTTTTTTTTTTATCAAAAATAATGATATATTAATGTTGAAGAAAAAATATTTGAAATTGCCTCTCAAAGATTATCTAGATATTGCGAAAGTATTGCATATGTATTTATTATTTATTAAAGTATCTATTTAAACTTCGGCCCACTAGAGAAGCAAATCGTTTTGTGCATACAACTAACAGTATTGAACATCATTACTCAAATATTCTGGGCGATGTATTGTGTTGTTGACTGTGTTTTTGTTAACACATGAGTTCCTTCTCTCATGTTATGAGTTACTATCAGCATTAAGATAGATGTTATGAATATTATGAAAATACTTCAACTGAAAATGAAGCAGAAAATATTTTTGTGCAATTTGCCTTATGTATAGCTTTTCCTAGTTTTCTAGGTCTGCAGAACTTACTCATGAACATCTTGACCATTTTCGAGTATGGAGAGATGGTTAATTTTTGCAGAGATTTACTTAAAAAAAGATACAGTGAAGTTTATCCTTAATGTCATAATAAATTAATTAGCTCTTCTTATTTGCCTACACTAAAATGTTTACTCTTGATTTATTATTATATTTCATAATACATTTTAAAAATAGAATATGTACCATATATGAACAAAATCTCAGAACAATAATTTTATTATTAATTAAAACAGTGGGTTACTGACATTAATACAGATCTATTATTATAATACTGGTCCAGACATTTACTAAGTTTTTGTTGTAGTGTGAATACTAAAATTGAGTTAAAGTAATAAATAAATTTAAACAATTGATTTATTACAGTTGTGATGGAAAAAATCGTAGTGAAAGTTTTGATTCAAAGTCATATGATGCAACTCCAGAAAAACCACTCATACCAACTAATAAGAATGTTATTAAAGCTTTCGAAATTATTAAACCCAATGTTCAACAGTTAATTGAAGACACTAATGCTGTAAGTAGAATATTTTTATATTATACAGGTTGGGCCTGAGAAATTAATAAATTTGAAATAACTTAACAAACATTTAAACATTTTTTTTCAATATTTATTGTAATATTTGTTATTTATTGTTAATACATAATATGTCATTTAAGGTTCATAACACTAAAATATCAAGTTGAAAAATAATATCTGTAGGAAGGTGTCCGGTCTTTTGTATGCATTCCTAGAATCTTGTGTGGAGGTTTTTATGACTCTGTGATATCTCCATGGGAATTAAAGCCATTTCTTCTTGGATTCTTGTCTTCAACTGAAGAAGTGTTGGATGATTGCTATACACTTTGCTTTTAAGATGGCCCCACAGGTGACACAATTCCAGGAATGTATAAGAGGCCCAGATAATGTTTTCCAAACTTGATATTGTAGTGTTTTGAACCTTAAATGGCATATTATAACCAATAAATATTGAAAAAACAATTTTTAAACATCATGAGTGAGTTATTTTAAATTTTTCCCTTTCTCGGAACCACTCTGTAAAATCCAATTTGTTATTTATATTAAATATCTTTTTTAGCTGAAAATGTGGGTATCCTTATTAATTCCAAAAATCGAGGATGGTAACAATTTTGGAGTATCTGTTCAAGAAGATACTCTTGCTCAAATACAACATGTTGAAGGCGAAGCTACCAGTTTTCTTGAACAAGAATCTCATTATTATGTAGTCCGTGCAAAATTAGTCACCAAGGTTTGTACTTAACAAAATATTTTAATAGAAGTAATAAAGGTTTAATAAATAATAATTATTAATGCTATGTGTGTGTCATATACAAATGACTAGTTCTCTATACAAATAATCATTTCATATATTTAACTATAATTATATCAAAAAACAAATTTTTTTCTGAGCGAAGTTTTTTATTCATATAATATTGTTGAGATTTTGGTAAAAATTAAATCTTAAAACAATTATAAAAAAAATCACCAAAATGTTTAGAAAATTTTCCACATCTAGAAAAGGTTAATACAGGATATTTTTTTTATCCTAAACCAGTAATTTTCTTAGAGTTGCCAATATATCATTTAGAAATAGATATGCAATTTATTACCCTTCTCTACTCCTTCAGTCTAAACATTAAACAGTTAGATTGACTTATAAACTGTAAATCTGATATAAATTTTATGCATATCAAAATTTCTATTAAAATATTATCTATTTGAATGTATGTTCAAAAAGGGAGTTTTTATATACTTATTCGATATATGGAATAAGGGTAAAAAATTAAAAATGATTTTAAAATAGTTTTTAACAATTTCATATTGAACAATAAATTTCACTTAAAATCCTATGAGAAAATTTTTGTTCAAGATAAAAAAAAAAAAAAAGAAATGCTTCTATATAGTATATAAGTAATTCTGTATATTCTGTGTAAATTTTAGGTCTCTATAATAATTTTTAACTGATTCACAACAAAATAACCAATTCAAAAATAACAAAACCATTTATGCCTTAAACTTTCCTTTATTTCTTATGTTTTCTTTTTGATTTTCCAAGAAAAATGATTGGAAAATCAAAATATTACCTTCTTAGTCACCAACTAGATCAGAAATTCAATAAAATAAAAAAAATAAAAGCTTTCTTGTAGTTTCAATTGAGGCAAGTTTTTGTGTAGAAAACAACAAATTATTAATAAATGATATTTTTAAATATTATACAATTTTGAATTTGAATTATTGAAAAAAATAATTATTATAAATTTAATTTGCAATAATATATATATATATATATATATTAAAACATAATCTAGCAATGCAGCGTAGAGCTAAGTAAAAAGAAAAAGAGCTTGAGCATTGACCATAGTATATTACATGAGATGGCCAACTCTTATTTAACCTATGTAATTTTGCGACATATGGTCCAATCTCTCTGAAGCCTAAACTAGTAGACTGATTGTTCTGAAATTTACACAGGTTGATCAGTATTTTTAGTAGATGATATTTTTATAAATTTCAAGTTGATTGGATAATTACAGCTTGAGTAATATGCTAAAGTATTATCATAGTTTTTATTCAAACTGCTATTTTTTCAACAATTCAACTATGTATATTTTGTACGTATTGTTACCACCTGTTTTAAATGAATAAAAAACAATTTTGGTTATTTATTTCATCACTGAATTACTATAGTATCAATTTCTGGGAAAATTCATACTAAGCTATGTTTATAGCTATACCTTCATCAAATATTCATTTACTTAATCCATAAAACAACAGATATTTTGTTCCATAATTTTTCACTCAATAAAAAAAAACCATAAAAAAAACCGGTTAACTATATCCAAAATTTTAATAAAAAAATGAGTGATATCCTAACAAAAACCCTATCAACTACATGTAAAATCCTCCTTAATAAAAAAAACAAAACTCCAATAAGAAAAGTTGTAATATCTAAGTAATTTCTTAAATTCATTAGAATAGAAATTGTTTATAATTTTATTTGATGAAGTGCGATTTATTTGAATTATTTATGTGAATTTATTTTAGCTATGCTGCTAAAACAATTTCTATACTAATGAATTTAAGAAATTACTTGCTACTTTTTGATATTACTACTTTTCTAACTTGAGTTTTGTTTTTTTCTTAGGGAGGTTTTTACATGTAGTTGACAGGGTTTTTGTTGGGTACTTATATTCAAAATAAATGCTATGAAATAAAACATATAAATAAGATAATTAAAATGTTTATAAAACTGATTGAATTTTCAACTCTATAAAGTGTTTGTATAAGTACATTATTTGTCTTTAATTGTCTATTATATCTTAATAGCTTATTGTTTCATTATGTTCAATTTTGAGTGTAGTATCATAGTTTTACTTTGGTATGTGTGTATAAATACTGATATTATTTATTATGTATGCTTTATTAGCTAAATTAGATTCACTTAATTCTTCTAATGAATCCCAGAAATCTATACTCTTTGTATGTAATTAATGTGTAAACTCAGAGATTAATAGGGTAGGAATTAGACATAGAATGAAATATTATTAATATTGAGTGCAGAGCCAAGTGTTTCACCCCACTTGAAAAATCTATAAACTTTAATTGTTTAGTGCACACAATACTACTAGATATTTTTGTAATAAAAATGTCCAGTTATTTAATTTGAGTTCTATTATAGATTAGCCAATTGTATTTAAAAAAAAAAAAAATGTTATAATTTTTAAACTTTTGTTCATGTTTTAGATTCTGAAAAACCCTTATATTGAAGATTATAGACGAGCTATTAACGAATTGGACGAAAGAACTTATTTAAACATGGCCCTTACCGTGCGTGAAATACGTAATCATTATTCTACAATGCATGACATAGTGATCAAGAACTTTGACAAAATAAAAAAACCTCGGTCTTATAACACCGATAGCTTTTACTAAAATTACAAGAATTATGCATCTTTTTTTTAGATTTTTACTTTTATCATTCCTTTTAAATTATTTGAAGTATTTTTTTTTATTAGTAAGTCTAAATTTTATATATAGTTTAGATCAACTTATATTATAGTCATAACAAAAAACAAACATAGTAAACATTAAGTATTTATAGGCATAGTGTTTATTTATCAATGAGTTTGTACAATTACATAAAATAAAAAAAATTAGTATTTAGTAATAATTTGTAAATATTAATTAGCTATCTGAAGTTAATTTTTCTATTAACTTTTTTTCATATTCCAACCTTTACTTATTATATTAGACCTCTAATTTTTCATTTTTAATTTAGTACATATGTTTTTCCTGTGCTATTATCTTATAAAAGTTTTTGTCAGTAATTCAGTCACTGTGACTAAAACACATAATATAATCAAAGAAAATGTTTGAGATTCTCTAACCATTATAAACTTAAATAATGTAAGACTATCTTAATGGGGGTTGTCAAAAAAATGTTTGATTAAATCTATGAATCTTATTGTTATGAACATAGTTAGCTCAGAAATGAAATTAATTTTTCATTCTGACTTTTTAATTCTTCACAGATTGAGTTTGAAAATCAATAAATTGAAAAGTATTCAAAGTGATTGGTATTGGCGGGAATCGAATTTGTCTTACCCGGTTTCTGATTTAATGTGTTACTACCATAGATAATACATAATTATGTATTATTGAGTGATATATGTAGTCTTTTGATTTGGAAATAAATAATATTTAATTTTTATCATTAAGTATGACTTAAACAATTTGTATTACCATAAACATTCGATAATAAAAAGCATACTATACATAGACCTATTTACAATATAGTTTTATGCTATATATAGATACAGATAATAAACTAGATTGCTAACTAGTATAAATTCATAAGCAGGCCAGGTGATTCTGCTTTTCTATCATATTGGTTGAATGCTATGGTATTTAATCAATATTTATATTATGATTATACACAGATTAATTTTATCATAAATCATGAACTCAGAAATATTTTCAATAATAATTTATTTATTATTTATAATATTTGGCCGTTTTACAAAATCATTGTCAGTGAAATAAATATTACATATTCTGTGATATGTTTGAATAAAATTTTATCTTTTTATAGCAGTTATCCATTTTTCTTTGACTACATTATTATTTGGGAATCTATACTAAAGGGGGAAGAAATATGTTCATCGTAAACACGATGAATATAGAATTTTTCTTTTCATACATATTTAATTTATCATGTCATTATTGATTGTTATTTGATATATACAAGTTCTGTGCTATAATTTCATCATCCATTTTTAATATTTTTACAATTTATTATTATTTTGTAGTATTAATTATAGCGGTTTTAGTTTTTGGGCTATTAGATGAAATAGAAGACCAAAGGCGAATAAGGCCAGTATTCTCCATAAATCTATTTTAAAAGACACATGTAATCCATTTGATCTTTATTTTATCTAAATTTTATCAAACTATACCTCAAAAAACAAAATGTTGATGTTAATTTAACGCCTTAGACTACATCCAATTAAAATTATAGAATAGACTATTCTATAATCAATTATATTATGTATAATTAAGTATCTGCCTAAATATTTGAATAGTTTATATAGTATATTAATTATGGAATTTAGTTATTTGTTATGATTCAGTTTTTAGCTACAGGGTATTACCAAAGAGGAATAGGTATTATTTAGACCCAGTTAATCAGTCTAGTTTTGATAAGTGCATTAAAATTAACTACTAAAATAGTTCATATCTTTAGAGCAACAATAAAAAATGAGTAATTATTATTATTGATTATATTATAATATAATACAATTAAAAATATACTTACTGATAATTATATTACATTATATTAAAGATTTGAACAGCTGAGCCATTACTCATGAATTTTAGGGTGCATCGATTGCACGTAAATTGTAAGAGTAACGCCTACTGATCGTGAAGTGGCATACACAAATTTTAAAGGCTTCTATTCATTAAATGTGCAAATGGTATAATACAATTAATAGGGGGTCTATATAAGCTTCTTAGAGATTCAGTGGATATGTTATGGTCAAAGTGTATAATTCGGGCATTGTAATACAATGGATTTAAATCAAATTATCTATTTTCATATTTACTAATTTGTTTCAAAATATTTGTACTAGTGTAATTTTTTTAATGTGTACTATAAAATTATAAATAATGCTTTTTTATCGATATAGTTTTTCGAGATGAAATGGCAATATAGGGATAATTAATTGTTCGATAACATATTAAATTTATTTATAGACTTTCGTTCGTCAATAAAACGTCTTTACTCGTGTGCGATTTGTCTACAAATAATATAATAATACAATTTTATATTATAGCTGATAATATATTGCTAATATATTGCTGATTAGATAGGGTTAGGACGGTTTGGTTAATATTAAATTTGTTTCAACAAACGTTCAAACTACCACAAAATTGGTGGGTGCATGTGCATGTGAGTTTTGCCATTCCAACATACTAAAAACGAAAACTTAAATTGCCAAAAACTGTTCCAACACGACATTAGTCCAGTTTTGGGATTGGTTTCTGACAGTCAAAACGATCCGCTGATTCGGATTGGGACTAGTATAGTCAGATTCTGTTATGATTTATTTATTGTTCTTTGTTTATGCTATCAATTATTTACGTTCGAATGTGTAACCATTTCAAAACACACTTATAAAAAATGTTTTGTTGTAGGACACAAGATTCAATCTTGTTAGGTTTCATATTTTATCTGTATTCTACAATCATGGACAATCCGAAAGTTGGTTCGATACGTGTATCAACCTTTTCCCACTAAATTCTGAATCTATGATCAGTCCATATTAGCGCATGCGCAGTAAATCAATCACAGATTAGTCCACAACTAGTCCTGAATTCCGTGTTAGAACAAACCTATTATTATCGCATAACAATTTTATCTAAGTGTACCTACGCCAACGACAATGAAATGAAGGTCAGTTGAACTTGAAACTGAATTTAACCGATCACTCGTAATTGTACACATTTCATTTAAAATGGGTGAAATACAATTTTATGAAAAATGTATACGCTTTTGAGTAAATAAAAATTGAACAGTGTATGTTTGAGTAAATTAAAATACAATGAAATATTACAAACAGTTTATAGCAGGCAGACCGTAGACAAATAAATAACATTTTGTTCCTTTCAAATCTTATTGGCAAAATAGATTCACCGGTTCTCTCCCTCGTCAAAGTCCCACCTCGTCGCACCCGCTTCCATGGTCCATTTCATATTCCCAACTTTTCTACTAGTTTCCTTCAAAACTCCCCCCTAAATCGTCTAATGATAACCGCAAACAATAACCCATACTTTCAATTATAAAATACAAAAAGGAAATTCTAAGCAATATAGAAATAGTAATAGTCATAGGAAACAATAGTAATAGAGTTAAATCTTAAGTTATCGCTAGCCATCCATAGGTCCTATTATAAGTAAAATATATGTTAGATATAAGAACACTCAATGTAAACTTTGCTTGTCCCGTATTTTATAATAAATAAACATATAAATAAAATTAAAACCAAATGACTACAAATTGTTAAAACGCTATGATATAATGACTGTAAGTAATTTTGAAAAATTAATAGTATCGGTAACTGAACCAAATACTATAAAATATTTTGTTTATAACGACAAATTATGCAAAATAATTCATAACGTGCATTTGCAAACCGGTCACGATGGTAGAAACCGAATGAAGTTTGAATTAAACGCAAAATATTTAAATTCGAAATTGGTACCACTGAAGGTAAACTTCAACAATTTTACTCCAGAGTAAAATAGCGAGTTAATTGTGCAGATTGAAATGGTACCTAATACTTTAATATCGTTCAGAGAAGCGGCTAAAATATTTTCATCTCCTTGTGCTCAAGGATATGATAGATGCCACTGTAAAAAACAATGTAAAATCAGCAAATGCAAATGTAAGGCTACAGGAAAATTATGCGATTCTAAATGCCATGAAAGTTTAAGCTGTAAAAATAAATAAAAGTAGGTTAATAGTAAAACAGATGGTAAAACAAATAATTTAGGTGTAATTATAGTTTAATATTCTTAATAAATGTTTGTTTGTATTTTATTATGATTGCCCACTGTGTTTTGGACATTGTGTACAATGCTCAATTATATACTTTAATCTTAACATATACATCTCAGCCATATATGTTAATGCCTGTGTTAAATAGGCCAGAAAATACACTGGAATATTGTTACACTCATACAATTAAAATGTTTTTTGGTGTATTAAAATATGGATCATATTTCTCACTACCAACCAATACAGGTAACTATAATTATAAAGACTCGTGTTATACTACATAATATTGGTATGAAAAAGTAGGCATACTTTTATACACGGGTGGCATACCATGCCAGTAGTATAATATTAATGCATAATTATTGTATTTCGGTTTGGAATATAGAAATCGGGACATATTATATAATAATGTTGTTGAACCCAACTTTGCGGAAGAGACAGGGCAATGTTAATGGAAGAAGGACGAGAAATGAAATAATTCAATAATACTTTTAAATCTAATTGTAATATAATAATGTTATTTATTAGCATGCAAATTAAGTCCACTTATAGTATTTAAAGCTTGGATTATATCAGCTGAATTGCTGCTCATATTATTAATTACATTCGGTATAGAGCCCATTTGAAAAGTATTTTAAACTTTAATAACATCAGTCATGTTCTTAAAAATAATTAAATACAATTATTATCAATAAAGAAACATGTTGTTAATGAAAACTAATCATGCACACATTTCTATTTTCTCTGCTGTATATTTCTTCTGTTCTGACTGTTACTATCATCTGTTCTACTATAGGACTGACATTATCTAATGCATCTGCTATATCTGATTCATCAACTATTTTCTATGAAGAAAAATACAATAAATTATATACAGTTACCACCAAACGCGCCGATAATGTAAAATGTAATATAAGTATCGGTATAAATATTATTTTATTGTGCGTGGATCCACCACTCTACATTCAACAATAAGAGTGAAATAATCTTCTGAACACAATGGTGAGCGGTGAGGGGGTATATGTGTGACGGTTGACGATTTTACGAATTAACGCGGACGCTACGTTGCCACTATGTGCGGACAACCAAATATAGCGCTGCGACACGACGTAGTATACTATATATGTATATTATGTTATATAATAAAATCAGACTGTATAATGTGGGGTATTATTGTGTATCGTCCGAAGACCGTCCTACTCTGTGTGAGTGTGTGTTTGAATAAATATGTAAATTAATGTTTCCTATATTACGCGATTGTTTGCCCTGACTAGAGAGAACTATAGAGTCACTACGGTTAAATGTAGGTGAGTGCAAGGTAACACATAAAATTAATAGGTAAATAAGAATCGGGATCACAGGTACAGCAGTCCGCCGGGACAAAATTAGGATGTTGTCACCGAGATGCACTTCGTAGACAAAAAAAATATTACAAAAGTGGAGTTGCTGCTGAAACAATTAAGCAAAGGAAATTTCAAAAACAAATGTTATTTTTATTGCCATATATGAAAAATAGAAAAAGGGAGGCCATATTAACTATATTAACAACTAATACTGTAATTGAATAGATTAATAAATACTATTGGGTAATAATGTAGTTGCCATTGGATTTTGTCGCGCACGGCTCACCATATAAGACTCTATCAGCCAAATATAGAGAAGAAATTATAAAAAAAATCAAATGTATGCAAAACATATAGTTGATATTATTTTATGCCTCTCACGTCAAAGAAATCCATTTAGAAGTCACCACGAGACAAAACATTCATTGAACTAAAGTATATTTTCCCTAAGTTTTATAGTTTGATAATTATAATGAAATAAATAATTAAACAATTATATATATATATATGTGTTTTATTTAATGAAATAGTTTAAATTAATAAATAAATATTGCTATTTATAAATTATGTCGTAGGTAATTTTAGGAAAGCTTGTTTGTTACGAGTTCAGATTGACATAGAATTTAAAAATAATAAAATATATCCCTTAANAAGTTTTATAGTTTGATAATTATAATGAAATAAATAATTAAACAATTATATATAAATATGTGTTTTATTTAATGAAATAGTTTAAATTAATAAATAAATATTATTATTTATAAATTATGACGTAGGTAACTTTAAGAAAGCTTGTTTGTTACGAGTTCAGATTGACATAGAATTTAAAAATAATAAAATATATCCCTTAATTTAAAATGTTCAGGTCTACAAAATGAGATCATTTCTATATGTTGTAATATTGTAAAAAAAATATTAAAGAAATAAAGATTTTTGCATTAATGGTGGATGATGCAAGGTACATTTAATTTACCATCTAAGTCTAAAATATGATCCAATTCTCTTTTATATTTAGATGCCATAAGTTTAAATATATGTCTCTGTGTGAAATACATGTAAAAGGACTAAATATATTTGAAAAATTTCTAGGATTTGTAGACATTTCTGAGAAACAAGATTCTCAAACACTTGCTAAAACTATTTTAAATTTTCTTAGTCAATTAAATTTGCACTATGTGCCTATAATAGCACAATCTTATGATGGTGCTAGAGTGATGTCAAGTTGTAAAAATGATGTACAAGTTAAAATACAATCAAAACATCCATTTGCAATGTATACACACTGTATGGTCCACAGAATGAATTTAGTTGTCCTAGATTTATGTAAAAATATTTAGGTATTTAAAACAAATAATTTAAATTGTTCTTTAGGTACTTATATAATTATATTATACTTTTAGTACTCAAAAATTGTCTTTAATGGAATTGAATCAATATATGTTTATTTTGCTCAGACTTTAAATAATAAAAACCTACAAGATATGCCATTATGCGAATAAACGATACTCCTCAACGAGTTTGTTAAGTCTGTTAATGTATGGTCCACAGAATGAATTTAGTTGTCCTAGATTTATGTAAAAATATTTAGGTATTTAAAACAAATAATTTAAATTTTTCTTAAGGTACTTATATAATTATATTATACTTTTTAGTACTCAAAATTTGTCTTTAATGGAATTGAATCAATATATGTTTATTTTGCTCAGACTTAAATAATAAAAACCTACAAGATATACCATTATGCGAATAAATGATACTCCTCAACGAGTCTGTTAAGTCTGTTAAAGACAATTATGCAGCCATTCTTAAAATTTTAAGTGAAAAAATTTACATTAACAATGGTATGGATGTAGCACAAGGTATAGGTAAATTAACCTTATAAATTTTTTTAAAAATGAAAATAATTAAGTGTGTAAATAATTTTTTAATAGGGATTCAAGTTATGATGAAAAAGGGAACATGTGTATTATTTTAATTTTTATTCCAATACATACTTAAAAAAAAATATTTTAAGTTCTCAACTTCGATCAAAAAAAGCTCCATTAGGAAATTTATTTAATTTAATAAATGGTATTGTGATATTTGTGATATATATATATATATATATATGCTACGCGAACGGTTTTTGTTATCGCGTTTGGGTAATCTTTCAACCTAATCGGTCGACTATCGTAGTAGTTAGCTGGCCAGTGTTCGTTCTGTGGCTGTAGCGCGAACTGCCTTCTATGTCAGAATGTATAATTTTTCCATATAAGATTTAGTTTTAATTTGTATTTTGATCTGATGTGATTTATATTAAAATAAATCTACAAATCGTACAAGTATTATAAAAACTTTTCAAACTAATTGTTGGGTATTATTAAAATAATTTGGAAAAATATAAAAGAATTTGGNCGAACAGACATCATTGGAGTTTTTCTATGTTAATACCGGAAATGTAACAATTAAAATCGGTTTTTGACATCAAACGTAGTTGTTTTGTCTTTTTTAAAAACTAACGTTAAGCTCATAGGTAGCTTGTATGTCTGTTGTAAGTAAATTAACAGCAGCCCCCTTACATAAATCCTAGTTACGCCATTGGGTGGTACATTGGTACGTACGTATAGTTATTTATATATATCACCTGTATTGTACACGTGTAGACATTTCAATAAAATCTAGTATCTATATATTAAATTTCATCTATTATTAATATAAGTTTTAAATTAATTTTAAAAATTATTGATACTCGCCCACACTTGTCATTTCACCTAAAACTCCCGCACATAATTGTCTGTATACCGGCACACTCTATGTACTGGTAGGTATGCGACTGATATGTCCGATAACAAACGGGATAATACGTTTAAAAGAATTATATTGGTTACTGGTATTCAGAATACAGACAATATTCAAGTATCTATTACAAAATAATAATAACCAAGATAAGGCGAACATTGGAATGTGGTGGTTAAATATTTTGTAAAATATCAATAAACGAAAAGACGTGTAAACTTTGTTGGATAAATATTAAAATTTTCTTCCTTTAATATATGTATTATTTCAATAGGATCTTGGAATCAAGTTTTGGAAAAATATATTCTAAGCTTCGGTAATATGAAAGTCGCTTTTCGTTTCGAGTATTTCAAGGTAATAGTCTATTATAAATAAATGAAAATAAAAACGCTTTAAGGAAATGAGCGTATTGAATAAGGCGGGCGGCCGACCGATGAAACCTGTGACGTCACACGTCGTTTTACAACGAAAATTGTTTGAACTGACGGATAATATTTTTAACGGTACCTAATTTTTAATTAGCTTTTATCTATTTTTTCGTGGAATAAATTTTTAATTTGTAAGTGCTGTAATAGAACATGAAAATATTTGTATACGTATATATTCGCTGATGTTTCCTCCACTTCGCGCATTGCAATTCAAACAGACATTTCTTACATTTCGCTCACACATTTATTAATAATAAATATTTATGTTTTATTGCAATCTGCAATAATCAACAACAGTAATCAACACTATAAATACCTGCAAAAAATCACTCAATGACGATACACAGACACATATACGGTCGACGGATACGGCCGCATTTTATTTCACCAAGTCTAGCTAAAATTCTAGAATGCTCAAGTGGAACATTGGACTTGGATCATCTACCACATAGTCTTCGTTGTCCTCAGTTGGTGGTAGTGTATTCTTGTCAGCTTTTTTCTTAATGTTAAATATACTAATCATTTAAAAAAAAAAAAAACAATTATATTTTTTTAAACCATCAATTAATCAACGAATAAATCGTAAACTGTACACATATATTCGTAAATTGTGGTAAGTCATTATAATCGGTCCAGTTCCGTGCATATAAATATAAAATATATTTTTATCCACAAAATAATTTGGCAAATTCGGCAAATGCAACAGGCATAACAATAAACAAGTATATAGTCGGTACGTTGACGTGACGGCAGTATTCTCCGTAATTCATCGTTAATATGCGAAGCGGTGCCCGCCGATGTACCTATCCATTAGAATGGGATGGCCACAGCCGCGTTTTCGTACAATGCGTATTATTTTGTATAAACTGCCAGTCGTCCCGTCGATCATACCTACTCGTTTATTAATTAATCTACCTTTACCCACGCAATAGTATTTTCAATCTTTTCGTACCGGTTAATTTTTCTCTAAGTATGTTTCATATATACGTAACTGGCCCATATAAATATAAATATAAAATATATTTTTATCCACAAAATAATTTTAAATCGTACGTGATTTTTACAAGTTTCGTTAAAATTCGAAATATAATTGCTAAAAACTAATATTGCATTTATAACAATTACATTTTTCAAACCCATGACAATATGTATACGTCTCTCAAGTTGAACCAGACCTTCCGTAAATTTTTGGATACATTATACTGCAACCACGACGTTAAGACGATGATAGATCGCGCAGGAAAGATCCGCCTATTTTCACACCGCGACCTTCTCATGTTCAATAATGAAAACAAACATTACTTATGCATGTCAAAAGTGACCTGTTCCATTCTACTACATTCTGTTCCATTCTATTTTACTACATTTTTAATGTTTTTTTACCTATATATATTTGGTATACTATTATAATTAAAATACATTTAAATCCTCCCGTTTTCCCTGATACGGCATTGCATATCAGCTTGCCAAGAAAGGGATATTACATCTGGAAAATAATGCTCTTGCTGGTCGATATGTATTTTATCTGTTATATTGCCTAATATTTTCATGTTACTAAAATATTACGTCTATATATACGTATATTGTATATATATATTTATATACATATAACATATTACATATTACTTTATAAGGTACTTTCACATTTTTTTCTAAAATTGATATAATCTCATTATTTACACCTGTATTACCCCAAACTTGCGGGTTTTCTTTTTCATTTTTATATTTCGATTTTTTCGTCGTGGTTTTTTTTCCTTTTACCAAAAGCAGTGGTCTAAGTTGATCTCTAAACTAGTCAATCTTAATCAACATTCAATATATTTGAAAAATTATTTTAGTTCTTGTTAAATAAATAACATTTATTTTAGAATTTTTGTACATATTAATTTATAAATAATCAATATCTTTACATATTAATAGTATATTTTAAAAAGTATATATTGAAATTAAAATAAACAATAAAATAACTGAAATTTATTATTACTATAAAGTAGAATATTTAATGTCTCTAAATCAAACATTTGGAAATTTGGAAGAAAATTATAAATAATTATTTCCAATTCGACTACTGAGTATAACTTATCAAACGTTTTCGAAATTTGTTCTAAACCTCTTTTGTAAAATAAAGACGAAAAAAAAATTTCCGACTCCATGGCGGCGTTGAGGATAATAATAATTTACCAGATGAAGATATATATTGAAAATTTTACATTGTTCGGACTACGTATATATTAGATTTTGAGTGAATCCGTGTAGCTAAACATTATAGTTATTCTATAGATAGAAATTACTATAGGGATGCAAAAACACTGCGGGTAGTCTGAATTTTAAAGTATTACATTGTGTTTTGTTACATTTTTTTTACTTATCCGCTGGCGGATAACTTTACCTGTATAAAATCTATTTGACCCAAATATTTATAACAATATGGGTACACTTCTTTGGTGGCATCGAGACGGTACACACAAATAAAAGGACAGTTCAAAAAAACGTAGACATACATTTATATTTTGTGTAAAGATTTATTATAAATGTAAAAGAATTTACCGACTTGATGGCGTCGTCGTCGGGCTCGTTTTTGTAAAGGTTCGAACGGAAATCTGGAATAACACCGCCGCCGTGTTGCCACCACCGTCTGCCAACAAAGTTTAATGCATTGCAAAAAAAAAAACCATACAGTTAACATTTATTGTAAAATACATACTATATAACCAAACGATAATATTATGAAAGCAAATATTGTACAGGTAGTTAAAAATCAGGAAATTATTACACAGGGTTATGCAACGTATGTAACAATAATATTTATATAATATAATTATATTTCATTTAATGCAATAAGAAGTATTTTAAACAGGACGGTTTAATAAACTTAAACCGCTGTAGTGTTTATATAAAACCCTATCAATCGCCTGTTACACCGGCAGTAAAAATGTACACGAACATTTTACAAACGATTTTTAGGTTTATTTCAAATTTACAGGGTTGGAACGTGTAATACAGTAAAGAATAAAACACGTAATATATTTTTAAATTCAAGACTTTTTGACTTTGTAATTTTACCTGGCGATTGATATTTAATTCGAAATCAGTCGTACAATACACATTTTATAATACTCCAAACAAAGTAATCATTTATTTATTTATATAATTTTAATAACTACATCAATATGTATATATATAATTTATAAAACAAAAAAAAAATTTATTTTGTTTTTATTTTATCCTAAATTTAAGATAGTTCATCAAATTGTTGTGATCTTTTAATTTGTTTTATTCATTTATAAGTTTAAATACTTATTAAAATTTAAAATGTACTGTATCATTACAGTATTAAAATAAACTTAAAAAAAAAAAAAGAATGTCTCAGTCGTTATACAATTGTATACGTTTTATATGTTGAATAATATTCGTGTAACGTAAAAAACGTTTTATACGCGTATATTACTAACCCTGCAAATTTGATATTGGCGTAGTGAATATTTCTGGGTCTCCCTCCAATACATATGTTCGCCATGCCGTTCAGGGTGAATCATTGTCTGATTTTTTTCTTCTTAGTTAAAGCACCAGAAATACGGAACATCTGTTTATATTGACAGTTTGCTATATATTATGCTGTGACAGTGCACTAATCTGTGGCTAAAAATGTGGAATTCACCCAAAACCTAAAAAATTATTCGGTTCGGGGATCTTTTGCAGATACGGAGCTTTTCACGAAACATAAATGTCTAGTATCACAGTTAACATAGATACCAATAATAATC
The DNA here is from genome assembly GCA_902439185.1 of Cinara cedri. NCBI lineage: Eukaryota > Metazoa > Arthropoda > Insecta > Hemiptera > Aphididae > Cinara > Cinara cedri. Next base: position 19,106 of record CABPRJ010000514.1, on the reverse strand, counting down.
GTGAATCACGGTTAATATANGGAGCTGCACATTAGTCACGGATGAAAAACGATTGTATACGTCGGGTTCAATAACTGTCAGAATCCCTGTTGTTAAAAATCACTAAGGCCGTCCGTTCGGTCGCGACGCCACCGTAGAATTCAACAATGGGGGGTTAACGTGCGTGTAGATAATACGATCAATATTTTTATTCACGTTAAATTTTTATTTTTTTTCACCAGTCCTCAGTCAGTTGTATTCGATTTCCGTTAAAGACGGACATTTTACCTAGGTAGGTATACCTATTATGATTTCGTGTTTGTCACATTACCGCCCGTCGTGATGTTTATTACATTGTACAAAACGATAATGCGTGTGCATTCCAAGAACGTCATAAAAAACTTTGTCCCTGTCATGAAATATCGGAAGATTTCCATATATCTAGTTACTGCGGTAACAATATTTGTAACACATAACATTTACTCAAACGATTTGCATAAAAATTTGTTATTAAAATTCCTATGTATATAAATAAAAAAAAAATAAGATATTTATCAGGACAAAGTTATTTTCTTTAACTACTAAGTACGAGTTTCATCTTCCTGTTACATGTTCAAGCATTTCCGTTTCGTCTAATAATTTTACCATACAGTAGGTACCTACTGAAGAAAAATTAACTTTAAAACTCGATAAGGTCTAGGGACTATAAAATATGCGAAAATTATATTTAATCGAACAGTGAATTAATTAGATGTATTTAATCCGAAAAATAATAGAATAGAAACGTTTTTTGTTCCAAAAATATTACGATATGAAAACAATAAATCCGTAAATAATTAAAAAGAGTGTATGAACAATATATTGGATAAAGAACATATGTATATATGGTCAATTGTTTATAATATTATTGGTGGAACTTGTTTATCTGTGTAGCNACACATTAATTTCCTTGTAATCTGGAGGAAGTCGATGTCTATTGCATAATATTATATAAACATACAATTATATTAACAACTAATACTGTAATTGAATAGATTAATAAATACTATTGGGTTATAATGTAATTGCCACTGGATTTTATCGCACACGGCTCACCAGGTGAGACTCTATCGGCCAAATATAGAGACGAAATCATAAACAAATCAAATTTATGCAAAACATATAATTGATATTATTCTATACCTCTCACGTCAAAGAAATCCATTTAGGAGTCACCACGAGACAAAGCATTCATTGAACCAAAGTATATTTTCGCTAAGTTTTATAGTTTGATAATTATAATGAAATAAATAATTAAACAATTATATATATATATGTGTTTTATTTAATGAAATAGTTTAAATTAATAAATAAATATTATTATTTATAAATTATGACGTAGGTAATTTTAAGAAAGCTTGTTTGTTACGAGTTCAGATTGACATAGAATTTAAAAATAATAAAATATATCCCTTAATTTAAAAAGTTCAGGTCTACAAAATGAGATCATTTCTATATGTTGTAATATTGTAAAAAAAATATTAAAGAAATAAAGATTTTTGCATTAATGGTGGATGATTCAAGGTACATTTAATTTACCATCTAAGTCTAAAATATGATCCAATTCTCTTTTATATTTAGATGCCATAAGTTTAAATATATGTCTCTGTGTGAAATACATGTAAAAGGACTAAATATATTTGAAAAATTTCTAGGATTTGTAGACATTTCTGAGAAACAAGATTCTCAAACACTTGCTAAAACTATTTTAAATTTTCTTAGTCAATTAAATTTGCACTATGTGCCTATAATAGCACAATCTTATGATGGTGCTAGAGTGATNGTAAATAATTTTTTAATAGGGATTCAAGTTATGATGAAAAAGGGAACATGTGTATTATTTTAATTTTTATTCCAATACATACTTAAAAAAAAATATTTTAAGTTCTCAACTTCGATCAAAAAAAGCTCCATTAGGAAATTCATTTAATTTAATAAATGGTATTGTGATATTTGTGATATATATATATATATGCTACGCGAACGGTTTTTGTTATCGCGTTTGGGTAATCGTTCAACCTAATCGGTCGACTATCGTAGTAGTTAGCTGGCCAGTGTTCGTTCTGTGGCTGTAGCGCGAACTGCCTTCTATGTCAGAATGTATAATTTTTCCATATAAGATTTAGTGTTAATTTGTATTTTGATCTGATGTGATTTATATTAAAATAAATCTACAAATCGTACAAGTATTATAAAAACTTTTCAAACTAATTGTTGGGTATTATTAAAATAATTTGGAAAAATATAAAAGAATTTGGCGACAATTTGGACATTTCATTGGACATCTCTAAAAGTATATTTTCAAAGCATAAAAAGAAAGAGCCAATACATTTAGGGGACTATTGTGTGAGTTCTAAAACTGGGGAAACTGATGAATATTTTTCTATCATTAAATTTGATAATATGTCTAACGATGAAGCAAATTTTGAATATTGGAGAATAAATGCTTAATTTAAAGTGTTATCTACTCTAGTCCCGGCCTGCTAACTTTAAATTATGTAAATTAACGAAAATCATGCAATTCATATTATTCATATTATATATGTATGTATATTTAATACACTAATGCACTATTATTTATTTATTATCAATATTTTCATACCCACCTCTAATCATTTCATCAACTATAATGAATATTATTTGTAATCAATGATAATAGCATAATAAATATTGTATTTATAAATAAATTTGTGAAACTCCAAATTAATGAACAATTTTGCTCCTTCCCATTTAAATTAAAAATACATNACATACCTCTAATCATTTCATCAACTATAATGAATATTAATTATAATCAATGATAATAGCATAATAAATATTGTATTTAACAATAAATTTGTGAAACTCCAAATTAATGAACAATTTTGCTCCTTCCCATTTAAATTAAAAATACATCTTCACAATAGATATGTATATACCAAGCTATGTGCCTCTATTGGGTGGCTTTTTATTCAAGTAAATAATCCATGTTGTATTACTTTATCTGATACACTTATTGTGCATTTTTGTGTATAGATTGAGTATACATTATGTAAAATAATAATAATAAAAAAAAAAATTAATATTCAATTATTATTTTTATTCATTCCATTTTTAAGAATGAGTAAATTATAGTTAAACCATGACCTCTGATTTTATTTTATTATTTATATAATTTGTCTCATACTAAAAATATAAAACAGACATTCTGATTTTAGATTTAATGACTCTCAATAAAGACAATATTAATCATACCAAGATTAATATTCTGACAATGAGTTAGGTATGCAATGTCAAAGAAATATTGTAATAGATAATTATTAAAAAGTGTATTCATTTAGCAAATCAGGAACAATAATAGATTTATTATAAAATAATTAAAATTGTTGGTGTTTATAATTTGTATGAAAGTTTAATGTTATGTTATAAAATATCACTTTTTTTTTTCTTAATTTACAATTTAGTTCATACATTTCATTGCCGAATTTGTTCTAATCTTTTACGACTGTGTTACCCATAGGTCCAGTTTTTCAATCACATTTATTCATCGAGTAACACGAGTTATATAAATAATTTTCGGATTTTCAATGTCGGAATAAGGCTATTCGGTGATTAAAATATCGAATAACTTCTAGTACCGAATAAGAATTTATCTGACAAATAAGCCTTTAAAAAATTTATAACAATCAATGATAACAGTTGTAACGGGCCAAAGGTAAGGATATATGCTAGACCTAGATGAAAAATGTTGAAATAAATTAAAACTCCAACTCGAGTTTGCAAATAATTAATATTTCCACAATAAATATTTTAAGTTCAAATATAATTCGTAAAACAGTGTCACGAAGTCGCTCACATTTGATTGTGGTGGACTCATCTGGGTAATGTTCTGACAATGAAATTTTGTTTAATTGTTAAAAATATAACCCAACAGTATAGTAGTTATAAGAATACTGGGAGGATTTAAAATATATTTGATTGGAAAAGTTAAATCAGAATTCTAAATTAACAACCGAACTTTTTAATTTTACCTTTCTTCATATTTGTAGCCTTCAATATTTTTAAATTGTCTGTGTTTACAGCATTTTTCGCATTCATTTTTTGGGGTTTTGGGGTTTCTATTGTTCTCTTACACCTAACCTTTAAACATCAGATATCACATGACTCGGAGAAAATCCTTTAAAAGTATTTGAATATCTGATTTCTGAAATATTCCCTAGATATACATACATTAAAACTTTTGAATATCTGATTTCTGAAATATTCCCTAGATATACATACATTAAAACTTTTCTTTTCATAAATTTACAGTTTACATTTGTTAATAAGCAGACCACATTTTGACTATCAATAGACTACTATAATGATGATAACTGACATCCCATTTACTTTGTATTTGTTATTTTTAATGTTCATTCAAGTAATAAGCAAATATTACAGAATGATATATATTTTTTTAAATTTCTAACCATAAATTTATTAATGTTTATTACAACTTTAAATATTATACCGGATTATTGTTTGATATGAAAAGTCCAAAAATGTATCATAACCATTTAAAAAAATTTTTATTAAAATATTACACATAATATATTTGAAGTTATAACTAATTGTTTTATAATAACTACTAATATTTAGTGAATATTTATCTACAAGATACACAATAAAGCCATTTACAATTTCAATTAATTATAATAATATTATATAATAATTAGTAATGCAAAATAGATTTTAGTAATAAATAAAACAGTGTAATGTATTATGTTTTCTTTCATTCGTATGTCTTTTAAATGCATATTTGAATCTCTGTATACTTTGTTTGATAACAATATAATATAAACAATAAAATATAATTTTGATTTTTCTTAATCTTACTGCATATGAATATATTTCAATAATTCGCGTTTATTAAAGGTTATAATTTCTACTACATTATATTATAGATTTGATCTATGTTATAAATATTTTAGTCAATTTTGTTTTTTTAAATACCTTTTTTTCTACTATTTTGTCTAGATGATTAATTTCAATCATCTCATTGAATAGAAAATGAAATCGCATGCCATTATAATAGTTAACAAATAACATGTTTGCATTTACCATGAAAAATATAAACTCTGAATAATATATAAAATCGTTTAACGAAATAAAACAAGTTATCTGTAGTAACAAGAAACNCAATTTTGTTTTTTTAAATACCTTTTTTTCTACTATTTTGTCTAGATGATTAATTTCAATCATCTCATTGAATAGAAAATGAAATCGCATGCCATTATAACAGTTAACAAATAACATGTTTGCATTTACCATGAAAAATATAAACTCTGAATAATATATAAAATCGTTTCCCTGTAACTAACGCTTATAAAAAAAATTTCTTAGTAAAGTTGAGTTGATAGTGATTTTTTAACAACAATATATGTAATTTTTTAGTCAAATAATTAAATAACATTTATACATTTTCTGTTATATTTGTTTAATTTTGTAATGATTTTCCAGTTTACTTCTGTTTTTCATTGCTTTCTTATGTTTTATCCCGGTTTTTCAAATTTGATGAGAAAACTGAGAAAATCAAAAAATGACCTCTCGTAAAGTGATTAACTAAAATAACCATCTAAAAATATTTTTATTTAGACAAATTATTACACAGTTAACGAAATAAAACAAGTTATCTGTAGTAACAAGAAACGGGTAACCATCCTTGGTAACATTTGTTGTTTATATTTAAAAGATTTATGTGGAACTTATTAACGGGTCGTGTCAGTGTGTGAAAAATAAATAAACATTAATGCGAGTGCAATTCAAAGTGTGTACCGCTATCTTCCACATCGCCATAGCACGTAATCAATGGTATTAACATTGATTAAATATACATAGATGGTTCACAGGTTTACAAAAGATGTAATAATCGTAATTAGTTCCAAGAATTCTCGAAACATAGCATTAACAATACCAATGTTTAAGAAATAATCATAGTCATGCGTAGTGAGATTGATTGGAATGTTTGAATTTTATAAATATTAGAATTTTTTGTTAAACCCTATAGCTGGATATCGTATAACCAAATTGGTTTGAATAGGGTTTTATACAGAAGTAATTTTGCATTAAGGTTAATTTTTGATTGTTTTCCTATAAGTGGAAAGAGTGCTCTTGATCTGGCATTTAGTTTGAGTCTTTTTCGTTTAATATGTGTGGCTTNCATAGCATTAACAATACCAATGTTTAACAAATAATCATAGTCATGAGTAGTGAGATTGATTGGAATGTTTGAATTTTATAAATATCAGAATTTTTGGTTGATCCCCATAGCTGGATATCGTATAACCAAATTGGTTTGAATAGGGTTTTATACAGAAGTAATTTTGCATTAAGGTTAATTTTTGATTGTTTTCCTATAAGTGGAAAGAGTGCTCTTGATCTGGCATTTAGTTTGAGTCTTTTTCGTNGGTCCTTGACCGGCCCCGACAATGCTTTTTTTCAAATTTAATTAATAATACATTCACGAATATAGAATTGTTACTATTTATTTTTTAAAATAATACAACTATAATTATTAAAGTTCAATTTCAGAAGATAAAGTAAAAACATGTATACGCAAACTACACAAAACTTAGTTTTTGAGTAAAAACCAATATATATATATTATATGTTATTATTATTATATATTATATATATTATATATTATTATTATATATATTGAAATTATAAGAGAACAATATTCCAGGGGTCAAGACGAATTCCTTAAAGTTTTAACGAATGAAAAAAAAATTCGGGAAATTCTTTATTTATAAAAGGTAAATTGACAACAAGTGACGCAGTGATTAGATCAATTTTGGACGTAGTCTGCNATATGTTATATATTATTATTATATATATTGAAATTTTAAGAGAACAATATTCCGGTGGTCAAGACTAATTTCTTTAAGTTTTAACGAATGAAAAAAAACTTCGGGAAAATCTTTATTTATAAAAGGTAAATTGACAACAAGTGACGCAGTGATTAGATCAATTTTGGACGTAGTCTGCTAATCATGGTAACAGATCGTTATTTCAAAATCTCGACGCACGCAGCTGGAGACTCGCTATTGGTGGACATCTATCACCGCAGGATACCTATTGTTTGTCCCCCACTCTCTAACCGGAATGTTTATATACCACGAAAACCATGTTAATCTAAAGCAGTTAAAAAATTCAATGCGACCTACAGTCTTTCTTTATATTCCATTGAGTACGGTTGTGATATTTTTTGAATAACGGTTTATCGATAAATTAGCCATTTAACATCGAAAAAGGAGGTAATATATTTTATTTTATAAATATTTTATTGACGTTTACTCGAATACGCNCAGCTGGAGACTCGCTATTGGTGGACATCTATCACCGCAGGATACCTATTGTATGTCCCCCACTCTCTAACCGGAATGTTTATATACCACGAAAACCATGTTAATCTAAAGTAGTTAAAAAATTCAATGCGACCTACAGTCTATCTTTATATTCCTTTGAGTACGGTTGTGATATTTTTTGAATAACGATTTATCGATAAATTAGCCATTTAACATCGAAAAAGGAGGTAATATATTTTATTTTATAAATATTTTATTGACGTTTACTCGAATACGCGTCAACTGTTATGAAAACACACAAATTAATTATAATGATTTTATTTTGAAAGACGGCGATTAGACTACATTTAAGTTGAATAAAAAAAAAAAAAAATTGATACACAATATACAATTATTTCCGTTTAAATGTTAACGTCTTCGAGTAAACGTATTTACGGTATTTCATATGGAGCCGGAGTACGAGTATAATTGTGAAAAAAAAAAAAAATAAAACTAGCGTTTAGACAAAATTATCATTGTAGGAGAATTATTGAAAATACAATGACCATACGTAAACATTAATTACAACTCGAAAAGAAAAATGGTTTGATAATTCCTAATATTCATTCTGAGCCGGTAATCGATGATTGTAGCTAGGTATACTGTCGTCTCGGTTAGGTGACAGGGAAAAAATAATGCTAAAGTGAAAATAAATGTTTTCAGTATAAAAAAACGAAAAAATAACGGAAAGACTATCGTGTAGGTAGAGAATGATAAAATAACCAGTTTTTATATTATAATATTGTGAAATACAATCGACTTGGTCATATAGAAATTATTGTATTATGGGGTATACATTTTATGTTATCAATTTCAAAACAAGTATATTCCATACATTCTTATTGTCTTCTAAAATTATCACACTTGAATTATCGCGCGCGGCAAGTCGCGCGTAGGGCCAATTGCGTATGGCGGACGTGTGAACATTCAACCCCGACTGTGGTTCACTGTGAANTTGGGACGTAATACATAATATTATTTTTTACCGGACTTTATATTTGTCATAGTATTTTTTTAATGAGATAGATGCACAAGTGGCGGGAATTTGGGTTACGCGCGCGTGTGGAGAACAGCACACTTCAAATATCGCGCGCGGCACAGAGGACGCACACAGCGCTCGCGCGGCCAATTGCGTATGGCGGACGTGTGAACATTTAACCCCGACTGTGGTTCACTGTGAAATCGCAATTTCGGTGTTTGTGTTCGATCCGCGACATCTTTATCCGGGTCATTTACGTGTATATGAAACATACTTAGAGAAAAATTAACCGGGACGAAAATATTGAAAATACTATCGCGTGGGTAAAGGAATATTAATTAATAAACGAATTTCGTGGCGGTGGCCATCCCATTCTAATGTATAGGTACATTGGCGGCCATCGCTTCGCATATTACCGGTGAATTACGGAGAAAACTGCCGTCACGTCAACGTACCGACTATGTACTTGTTTATTGTTATGCCTGCTGCATTTGTCGCATCTTATTTTATACACATATTTAAAAACCCATCGATTACACCTTTTTTAAAAAAAATCGTGGGAATTATTTCTTGCGTCATTTTTTTTAAATTTNTTGGTTTAATTTGCCATTTGTAAATAATAAAATTCACTATTCGTTTTGTTTTCATAAAGAAATACTATTTTTCATAGATATTATTCGTAATACACAGTTCTTATGAGTTAATTTCATTGCGAATTAGAATTGAAAATTTAAAAGAAATTAAATGGTTTAAATCTTAGAAAAATGTGTATAAACTTAATAATTCATCATCGGTTATAAGATAAACCGTAAAAATTTACCTAAATTAACTCCGAATAAAGCAATTCACTTTATAAATATTTGAAAAAGTTATTTTGAAAACCGTTTGAAGTGTTTACATCCAAAGAATAAGTTTTAATTTCAAAACTTTTTAACGCATTCATAAGTATTAACGTACTAAATATTATAAAACGCAGCTGCTATTTTCTCCTTGACAAACATTGTAAATATTGGGTTATGAGGGCTCTGTCAAATAATATGATATGATTGTCTGAACAAATTAATAACATAATATAGTTCTTGAATATTTGTATGGTTTTACTGATATGAAAAACAAAGATATCAATTGATTTTTTAATATTGGTAAAGTTGTGAAATATAAACGTAGCATCACGATTGTGACCCGGGCATTTCCTAATTATTTTCTAATTGTCTTTGATAATNTTTACCTCTCACCACCAACATTTTTTAATCACAATTACTTATTTATATTGCTTAAAAGACCTTACCTGTACTTTCATAAAAAGTGAAACAATTCGTGACAAAAAAAAGTTTATACTAATCATTATTTGATGACAATGATATATTTTAAACCTAATTGATAATTTAATATGTACAATTTTAAATTTAGTGCATAATCAAACAGAATAAAAAACAAGGAGTTTTGAAGTTGAAAACAGAACAATGATGAATAACGAGAGTGACAACATTCAAACTCAACTTATACCAAACGGATGGGGTAATTCATTTTTAATGAAATATTTATTTGTAGTACATAAATTTTTATTATTTATTTANCATAGTCAAACAGAATAAAAAACAAGGAGTTTTGAAGTTGAAAACAGAACAATGATGAATAACGAGAGTGACAACATTCAAACTCAACTTATACCAAACGAATGGGGTAATTCATTTTTAATTAAATATTTATTTGTAGTACATCGATTTTTATTATTTATTTAAATTATTTTATTGATTTTTCAAGTTTGTTGTAAGAAGTCATCTAAAGTAAAAAATTGTGGTAAATTATAAGAAATGTAGGCATTGTATTCCGGTACGTGAGAGAACGCTACTCCTTCTTGCATCTAAATGAATGAACTCCGCGGTCTCGTGTTCAATTTTCTCCCACTCCACTACAAGAGCCATGCATAGACCGGACTGGTCCCGGTCTAGCTTGTACCCAGCCCGTCCAATAAGTACACTTATACGGGCCTCGTTTAATATTAAAGTGAATAGGGTCTGTGGAGCCACATTTAAATATTTTAATTTTGGGGGGCTCGTGTTCAATTTTCTCCCACTCTACTACAAGAGCCATGCATAGACCGGACTGGTCCCGGTCTAGCTTGAACCAAGCCCGTCCAATAAGTACATTTATACGGGCCTCGTTTAATATTAAAGTGAATAGGGTCTGTGGAGCCACATTTAAATATTTTAATTTTGGGGGGCGTAGGTTTCATAAATTAGAACAGCAAAGGGCTCCTATGGCCCAGGTCTTACATATTGAAAGATGAGCTTGTTTGGGTTTAAAAATAGTGGACTAGAGCTCTACATGTTAATTATAACATACCTAATTGTTTTACATAAAATACGATACTTTGTAATGCAAATGTATAAACCACTAATAAACTAAAATTAAATAATTTTAATTTCAATGGCCACTGGACGGGTGGACGACCAAATGGAAAATTATGGAGAAAAAGATTTTACATATTTAATATAATTATTATACAAAATAATTTTATTTTTATTTGATAATAGTTTACACATTTGGATTACCAAATACCTTAGATTATGTGAAACAAATAGGTATGTTATAAATAAATAACATTTGGTAAATACATTAATATCATATCAAATCGCGTATGTTTATATACCTATGGGCCTGGGCCTAGACTAACCTTACTGTGCTTTCGCTCGGGTGGGCTACGTTTTAAAATTATAACTCTGGAAGTGCTTGGGTTTCATAAATAAGAACAACAANTAGGCCAAATAGGCAACTTTAATAGGCCAGGTTTTATATTTCGGGAATTAGGACTGTTTGAGCTTAAAAATACCGGCTCTTGTAGACATCTATCTAATACTGGTCGCCGCCCAGAAACGTTCTCTCGCTTGCCACACTATAGTTAAATTATATTTTAGTCTTCATATTTATCTGTGCACAACATTTCTACAGCAATTTCGCTCAAACTTAAAATAAATCGATATTTCTAAAAAAAAGAAATCGATATTTCTAAAAAAAAGACAATATATTTCTAAAAAAAAGACAATTTCACTAAAGAGGTACTTTAGAGCGGTAATTTTTCGATTTTTTCAAGAGTTTTCTCATCAAATTTGAAAAAAATGTGTTTCAAAATGTAGAACAGGAAAAAATTGGGAAAAGAAATATTATTTTAGTAAAATTCCTAATACTTATTGACCGGTTCATATTAAAAATAATCACCCTGTATATTGGTAGCTCCAGCGAATTATTTTAACTTATAATTACCCACAGGAAATTTAATTGGCAATGGCCTTATTTGTTCCTGATAATAATTCATATTTAGGTAGAATATAAACATATAACTTTTTTTTGGTAGGTATCAAGTTGATCAATGCGTATATTTTTATATTTTATTAAAAAAATATGTTTTACATTGTTTTAAACAGATGCAAGATTATCGAATAATGATGGTGTCAATCTTGGTGAACAATGTCACCGGATTACAAAAATGGAAAAGGCATTAAATAAAACAGATAATTATAATGAACGTAAACTTTTAGAGAGTTTGTTACCAGCTGAAGATAGAAATCTTAAAAAAAATAATTTAAATGATGGTAATATCGATCAAGTTTCAGAAGATACTGATACTCCTTCTCTAATCAGTGAATTATTTGATCAATCACAAAATAAAAATTCAACTTTGAAAAAGANAATCGAATCGCATGATAGTACAACAGGATGGTTTTTACAACAGAGTAATTGTTTTCTTTTAACAGACGAATTTCACTGCAGTGAATGCCGGGAATACATTTCCTCTGAATCCACATTGAGTTATGATAATATTCAGTGCAGGTTTTATGCTTTTCGCAAGTTGGAAAAGAAATCAGGACAGTTAGTTGTTGCTGGATTTCTAGATCCGTATGAAAATGTTATTGAATCCGACACTTTACTCTGGGCACCCATTAAATACTCATCTACTCCTAGTGATTTCAAAATTGGCGCTTCAATTAAAACGTTGGAAGATGTTGGAGGTCAATTATGCAAAGTTATTCAAGATGAAAAAAATGCATTAAAATTAAGTTTGTTACTGAATGAAAATAATAAAAAGCCAATATGGAAAAAACCTGTAAGAGGTGTAAGAGAAATGTGTGATTTGTGTAAGACGTCAATATTCAATTATCACTGGTGCTGTCTTAAATGTGGGTTTGTAGTTTGTGTTGATTGCGTAAGGGACAATGCCCAAAGTAATACACTCGCAACAGAAAGTGTACTATTATATGAAGGCAATCCGTGTTTCAATAATGATATACATCGGTTGGATCAGCTTAATATTACACAAATATTGCCTGGTGATTCTTTAGATGTTATATCAAAACGTATGCATGATGAATGTGCCAAACGTAAAATATCTTTGAAATGTGATTGTGAACAGCCATTCTTACCTGCCAACACTTATGAAAACATCACACTTTACACATCATCAAATAATATGGACATTTTATTAAATTTACACGCAAGTGAAAATCGTGATACAGGTTCAAGTAATATAAGAGAGCCACTCTACAACCTATCAACCATGTTTAACACAAATGATACCCCCCCACATGTGTGGATGTATGATCAACAATTATTACGTCTATTGGATCCAGTAACTAATTCCAACTATGAACTATTTCAGGTATTTAAGAAAAAAAATATTTTATATTAGGTTAATATTGTTTTATATGATTATTATTTCTAAAAAATTTTAGGTATAGTTGGTCAATATGGAATCTTAAATAAAAGTAATGCAAACATTTTTTGATAATATAGAAAGAGAATAGTTCATAAAAGTGTAATTATGGAATCTAGGTCAAATTCATTAGAGAATTGAAGAGGCTAGATAGATGGTAATTGACAAGTGATAGATGAGAGGAGAGAAAATAGGAGACTAAAAGTAAAACTTAGGGTTGAATATCTGAAAGAAAAGCACCGATTACATTATACCTATTTGGTATTGTAAAAAAAAATAAATAGTTTTGAGAACCTCGACGGAATAGACAGTGAGAAATATATTTCTTTGTATGAATAGTAATGGAAATTTAAGTAAAATTTGTTAATATAGTTGAGGTATTCCACAAATGCTTTAAATATATAACCTTCAAACATTTTTAAATTAATAAATAGCATTTTAAACATTTAGGTTTAGTTAGGAAGTGTGTAATAAATTCGAAATGAAAATATTTGAATAATTGTTATTTTGTTTTGCAGAAACAATGGATAAATGGTAATCCTGTAATAGTCAGTGGTATGAACAAAAAGTTGAAAAAATCATTATGGCATCCAGAATCGTTTTCTCGAGATTTTGGTAATCAAAAAAATGACCTGATAGATTCTATTACAGGCAGAGTTATTCGTAATCAACGGATGTCAATATTTTGGAAAGGATTTTCAAATAGTTCTAAAAGAATGCGTAATAAAAATGGTTCTCCTATGTTGTTGAAACTTAAGGATTGGCCACAGTCGGAAGACTTTGCAAAAAAATTACCAGACAGATTTGAAAATCTGATGGATTCCTTGCCGCTGAAAGAGTATACACATAGAACTGGCAAATTTAACTTAGCTTCTTATTTGCCAGAATTTTTCCTTGCACCAGATTTGGGTCCTAAAATGTACATAGCCTATGGTAATGCAGGTACTGCGCATGAAGTACAAGGCACCACAAACTTGCATTTGGACATGTCTGACGCTGTCAATGTTATGGTTCATGTTGCTATTACAAAGAACTGCAGCATAGAGGAAGTGTTAAAAGCGATTGATGAAGGTGGGTGTACACAATCGGAGAAGGACCGATATTGTAAAAATGGTGAAATACCAGGTGCCTTATGGCACATTTTTCATGCAAAAGACGTACCAACTATTAAGAACATGATATGCAAATATAACATTGACAATAAAGTTACAAGAGATTCTCACAGTGATCCAATTCATGATCAATCATGTTATCTAACTGCAAAACATATATCAATTTTGTTTAATGAATATGGAGTCAAATGTTGTCCAATTGTTCAGTACGAAGGTGATGCAGTGTTTATTCCATCAGGAGCTCCTCACCAGGTACTTTTTATCTTAGTTATAGCAAATTGAAACGTTCCATAAATAAGGTGAACAAGACCAATTTTAATGGTTTTTTTTGAAAACAACACAATTAAATGTTCGTATAGTTTATACATATTAATAAATATATAGAATAAAAGTACTCAAAAATAATTCTTGTCTATCAGTTTTTTTTTTTTTTTTTTAAACATGTACTTGTGAGTGAACAAGGTAATTTTTTATTCTTTAAGTGGTCTTTCATAATAATTGTGAAAAACTGTAGGGAAAAAGAGAAAATTGAAAAAAATGTACTATTTTCAATTTTGTATTTTGTTGTGATTTCACTAAAAATATTTGTAGAGAGGATTAAAATTAATAAATAGCTTTTCCCAATAATATAGAATCAACAACCTAGCTATTTTTTAAAATAGCGTTCTTCAACATTCTAACTGTAACATATACAATTTAAAATACCTATGTCTCTCGAAAGGCAACTGTTCCGAAGAAATATATGATAAATATAATGTAATTAATATGTATTATTGATTCATTTTTTAAAAAATCGTATAAATCATTTAAATTTCAATTTTGTGTGTGAATTTACTTCCATTGTTCATAAATGGTATTATAACCTTTATATGTGTCAATGATAAAATATCTCATTGAGTTAAATGTTAAATCAACAATTTATAATTTATATGCGTGTTTCAGGTTAGAAATTTAAATAATTGTATAAAAGTGGCTGAGGATTTTGTATCTCCAGAAAATATCAATCATTCATATCGCATGACTCAAGAATTTCGCA